>ML398333.1:46883-93433 GCA_005239525.1 Nicotiana knightiana | reverse complement strand
AAGAACGTAGTTGAACAAATAGAGATGAACAATCAACCAAACTATATTAATATCACCATAAATTTGTCCCCCAACGGGTTCCACCAAAACCCTAGATTAAGAAATTTTAGCTACTCATATTCATAAATATCAAATCTAAAATAACGTGCATAATTGAATTACAGAGTAATGAACTAAGGAGATAAAAATCAGTGTTTTTGCTTTGCTGAGTAGTAATCCACAGGTTTTTCTTCACTTCAATGACTTCCTCTCTTCGAATCCTCTTCAACTTGTGTTTTGGGTCTATTTATGTTTGGGATAAACCCTAAATGTATAGGAGACTTCTATTCCAATCGGAAGACACTTAAACTCTTCAAAAACTCGAATTTAGCCGGAACAGGGGCCTGGCGTTTGGGCACTGGTGCCTGGATAACGCCAGGCTAAGCCAGGTGTTTGGGCTCTAATGCCCGGCTATATCCCGATGCACTACTCCTCGCCTCTTGAGCGTATTTTTGATGTATTTGCATCCCTTTAGCTCGGCTTCCATCTCCAATTCACCTACACATGAAATAGACTCTATTATGCACATAAAAAGTGTATTTTTATCATTAACGCACATAAAATGTAGGGCATATAACATGTTAAACCATGAATTCTAGCCTCGCATCAGGAACGTGGTTAAAGCTGACAAAATACACAAAATAGTACAAGCCCGTACCGTGGCATTAAATGGTTGTACCAACCATATCTCTTTGGACTAATTACACATGTACTATGTTGGGATTCCCCCTCATATATAAAGGGGACCGTTGTCACTATGTAACACACATGATATTCAATACAAGAACAAGAACATCCTCTGCTCTCTAACTAAAATATTCTCTACAATTGCTTCATTGATTTATTGCTTCTCATTTATTGTGTTCTTGAATTATTCTTCATTCATTACTCGTTATTGATCATAAATAGGCCATTCTGAAGGCCTTCAAAACTGTTATACGGCCATCGATAGCCCCTATTCAAGATTCTAAAGCTCGACATCGAGGACCTTCCGACCACCCTTGAGACCGGTCTCTCTGTTACCCGGTTTGCGTAATCTCGTTTCCTTTTGATCTTATTTCATTTTTCTCCCTTCACACTCAACATGTACTGCCTAAACAACCAGTATTAAAATAGATCACGTATTTTTAAAACCACATAATCAAATATAATTTAATTACCATTTTCAAGGTAAACTTTTTGGCGCCCACCGTGGGGCTTAAACTAATAGTGATTGTTTTAGTGCTGGTTTTTCTAAAAACACAAGTTATTCTTCACACTTTTTCTTGTCCAAGAATCTTCAATTTCAGGTCAGAGAATGTCTAACTCAATAAACGCACGTAAAAACAACAGTCCTGAGGAACACGAAGAGAATGGCGCAACTGCTTCAGGTGTCGGTGTGCCCCGCAAAACCCTAAAGGGGCACCAGTGCAAATTCCAGTCGATGAAGGCTCACGTAATGCTCAACATGTCGATGTGAGCTCTCATACAGACAGAAGCGTTCGTGAAGGAGACCAGCATGAAGCACAGGGAGCCCCTGCTCAAAGGAAAAGGGAACTTAGCCTTCATGTCATTTTTGAAATGTTGCAAGCACAGCAGGTGGCTATTGCTCAGCTACAAAGCCATCAGAGAACCCCAAGCACAGCACCACCAGAAACGGCTCCTCGAGTCAAACAGGCACCGAAAAGATACAACAATAATGGGTCAGCAGCCGACCCCGCCATTATGAAGATGCTCAAAGACTTCTCAAAGATGATTGAATCGGGCGAAAAGAAGATAGAACCTAACGAGAAAAAAATGGAGACCTACAACTCGAGGATCGATTAGATCCCAGGCGCACCCTCGATTCTGAAGGGTGTAGATTCAAAAAAGTTCGTGCAAAAGCCATTCCCATCAAGTGCACATCCGATGCCTACCCAGAAGAAATCCAGAATGCCCGATCTCCCAAAGTACAGCGGAATCTCAGACCCCAATGAGCACATTACTTCTTACACTTGTGCTGTGAAAGGGGACGACCTGAGAGACGAAGATATTGAATCCGTTCTATTGAAAAAATTCGGAGAGACACTATCTAAAGGGGACATGATGTGGTATCATAACCTTCCCCCAAACTCGATAGATTCATTTTCCGTGATGGAGGACTCCTTTGTGAAAGCACATGTTGGTTCCATCAAGGTCGCTACAAGGAAATCTGATGTTTTCAAAATCAAGCAAAGAGAGAATGAGATGTTAAGTGGAGTTTGTGTCCCACTTTAAATTAGAATGAATGGAATTACCACCGGTCTCCGACGATTGGGCGGTACAATCCTTCACTCAGGGCTTGAATGAGTGAAGCTCGATAACTTCAAAATAGCTGAAGCAGAATTTGATCGAGTGCCCCACCATAGTTTGGGAGAATGTGCACAACAGGTACCAATCGAAGATCAGGGTCGAGAACGACCAATTAGAAGCCCCCTCGGGCTCGATGTATCCTATCAGAGTCTTAGAAAAGGAATCGAGGCCTCCAGAAAGAGAGCCAAGGCCAAACAAAGAAAGGTATCAACCGTACATAGAAAATCGGAGAAATATCCCGAGACATAATGTACCTTGAAGTGACCAGAGGATGGACCAATGAAATAATCCTCGGAGACTCTTGAACAAAGCAGGGTTCGATAGGCACACAGGGCCGGTAGAGGCACCCCGGCTATCTGAGTACAACTTCAACATCGATGTTTCAGACATCGTATCGGCCATAAGTAGGATCAGGGATACCAGGTGGCCGAGACCCGTGCTATCAGATCCTTCGTAGAGGAACCCCAACTCAATATGTGAATATCACGATACCCAAGGTCACTGGACAGAAGATTGCAGACAGCTTCGAGAAGTGGTGGCCCCACTAATCAGCAAAGGGCACCTTCGAGAATTCTTCAGCGACCGAGCTAAAAACCAATTTCAGGAAAGAGAGGCAAACAAGAAAAATGAAACAGAAGAACCATGACATGTCATCCACATGATTATTGGTGGAGTCGACGTCCCTCACGGACCCATTTTTAAGCAAACGAAGATATCCATCACCAGGGAAAGGCGAACTCGGAGCTACATACCTGAAGATGCCCTTTCATTCAGCGAAGAGGACATCGAGACCTTATCCCAACCTCATAATGACGCACTGGTAATTTCTTTTATTTTTAATAAATTTCAAATTAAATGTGTACTCGTGGATCCAGGTAGCTCGGCCAACATAATCTGGTCGAGGTGGTAGATCAACTCATGTTGCTCGACCAGATCGTACCTGCCTCTCGAGTCCTCAATAGATTCAACATGTCAAGCAAAACAACGAAAGGGGAAATCATCCTCCCAGTCAACGTGGCCGGCACAATTCAGGATACCAAGTTTCATGTCATCGAAGGTGACATGAGGTACAATGCATTTCTTGGAAGGCCATGGATTCACAATATGAGGGTGGTGCCGTCAACCCTTCATCAAATAATGAAGTTTCCTATGAAAAATGGAGTAAAAACAGTATACGGAGAGCAGCACGCAGTGAAAGAAATGTTCGCAGTGAACGATTTGGCACCGACACCTTCTACATCAAAGGAGCCAAAAAAAAAGCAAAGAGCCAAGTAACAATCACAAACTACATCCTCGTAGGAATGAGAAAAGGACCATGCCGCGTTCTCGGAACAGATAACCAAAGCATATCAAGGCTCGAGCGCCATTGCAGCTAAGGCACAACCCTCTCCCTTTTTCTTTCACACTTTAAGCTAACCTACGTTCAAGTGTTCGATTGAAAGGAGTCGAAGCACGCCCCCCAGCTCGAAGGCCTTGGGTTTTAAAGCATGTGTTGCGCTCTTTTTCTGTCATGTTGAATTTTATCCCAAAGGGTTTTACCGGCGAGGTTTTTAACGAGGCAACATCCATATGATACCTAAGGAGAACTCACCAAGTATTCAAGGCTTTTATTCGATCAACCTCGAATACTGAGGGGCATCCCCCCAGGAGATCACTGAAAAATTACAAAGAGGGTCTCGACAGGAGAATGATGTACCGGACCAAACGGTTGAATGAACCATGTCCACATAGAATAATCGCACCCAAGATGGTAAAAAAATGTATACTTGTACCAAGTAATCAAAGGATTACCTTTCATCATAAAAACATTTCACACATCAAAGAAGTTTGCTATTTTCACAAGAGACAGCCCCAGGGCCAAAAATTTATCAAGCACTCGGGAACTATCCTCGACAATTACTCCATCGAGTCACCAAGAACTCAAAGTCGTAAGACCTCAGGGCCGGCAACTTCAAGCTCATAAGTTCTCCTTGAGGCAATATCAACTCCGACTCGGGGACTGTCCTCGACAGTCGGCTCATCAAGTCATCTAACTCGAAGCCGTAAGACCTCATGGCCGCCAACTTCAAACTCGTAAGCCCTCCATAAGGCAACATCAAAACTGTAAGACCTCAAGCAAGGTAGTACCGACCTAAAACGTAAGAGCGCAAGTCGCCAGCTACATCAAATGTTGTACCGACCTAAAGCGTAAGAGCCTAAGTCGCCAGCTAGTCGTATCGACCTTACGCGTAAGAGACCAAGTCGCCAGCTACAGGTCATACCGACCCAAAGCGCCTTAGGTCATGCACAAACTTGTAAGACCTTAAAAAGGCATAAACCCCATATCAAAGTCAAGGCTATATATCGAACTTGTAAGACCCAAAAGGCATACCCTCGATATAGACGCCGTGGCTATCTCACTCGGGGACTAAAAGGCTACGGCCAAATACAATGACCACCGTCATAAGGTTCCAGCCAAACTAACGCGACTCGGAGACGTCCAACTGTTGCCATAAAATCACAGGCCTCCAATTACTTCGAAAAACTTTGAAAAGAACCGGTAAAGGTCGTACCGACCTAAAGCGTAAAATCCTAAGCTGCCAGCTACATCAAAGGTTGTACCGACCTAAAGAGTAAGAGCCCAAGTCACCAACTAGTCGTATCGACCTTACTCGTAAAAGCCCAAGTCGCCATCTATAGGTCATACCGACCCAAAGCGCCTGAGGGCCGATTTGAAAACCTGAGGGCCGTTGAGCTTGATTCGAAACCCGACTCGGAGACTAAGCTCAATATGGTTAACAAAAGTGCCTCAGGACCAAAAAGGCGTAAGAGCCCAAGTCGCCCGCTACATTAAATATTGTATCGACCTTACGCGTAAGAGCCCAAGTCACCAGCTACATGTCATACCGACCCAAAGCGCCTAAGGGCCGATTTGAATACCTGAGGGACGTTGAGCTCGAGTCGAAACCTGACTCGGAGACTAAGCCCGATATGGGTAAATAAAGCGCCTCAGGGCCAAAAAAGCGTAACAGCCCAGGTCGCCCGCTACATTAAAGGTCGTATCGACCTTACACGTAACAGCCCAAGTAGCCAGCTACAGGTCATATCGACCCAAAGCGCCTCAGAGTCGATTTGAAAACCCGAGGGCCGCTGAGCTCGAGTCGAAACCCGACTCAGAGACTAAGCTCGATACGGTTAACTAAAGCGCCTCAGGGAAAAATACGTAAGAGCCCAAGTCGCTAGCTTAAAAAGCCTCAGGGCCAATTTATGACCCCAAGGGCTTCATCTCAAAGTCCAATTCATCGGGCTAACTATCCGCAAGCAAATCAAACCAAATAATCTTTCATATATATATATATGTGTGTGTGCGTGTGTGTGTGTGTGTGCATTACAAATACATATTTACAACACTCCAACAGGAGTCTTATGCAAACAACAAAGCGAAAATCTAGTCTAATCTCGGGACCAGCTCCCATAAAGGCCCCTCGGACGAGCTCCCACAGCGGCCTTTAAATATCAGCATCAGCTTAAGAAGAAAGGAAAAATTTGGCGTCAATTTCATCCACCTCGACCTGCTTTATCTCCTCCGAGAGGTCAAAGCCCCTAGCATGTATCTCTTCGAGGGTTTCCCTCCCAGACTTGCATCGGGCATACTCGTTGCCCCTCCTCTCTCTGTTGAAAGCTCCTCTCAGCTCAGCCCGAGCATCGGCATCATCTTTCAAATAAACAGCCACCTTCATATTGGCCTTCGCTCGAACTTCTTCAGCTTCAGCCCGAGCGTCCACGACCTCGGCCTTCATGTTTAGAAGATCTATTTCGAGCTTGGAAATCCTGCTCGACTGAATTGATCAATCTTCTCGGGCATTTCAAAGTTGTATCTCGAGGGCAGCAGCCTTGGCCAAAGCATTCCTTTGGGCCTCAACATGTACGCTTATCTTCGCCTTCAACGCTTGGCATTCAGAACTAACTTTCACGACTTCGCCCCAAAGGCACTCCAACGCTTCTGTCTTTCCCTGCAGCTGAAGCACCAAAGCATTAGTTCCCAAAACCCAAAAAGGAAGCACGTACCCCTTCAAGGTAAGGGTTACCTGACGCTCGAGATTGCTTTCACAATTCCAGCTTCGATGCATCTCCACCCAAAGATGTATCAACTCTTTTGTCTTCTTATTGCAAAGAAGCTTGAGAGATTTTTCCTGACCCAAAGCTTCCCGCAACCGGGCCTCATAGCGAAGCAACTCGAACTTTAGTTTGTCAAAAACCTATAAAAGAGAAACTTCAGTTCAAAGAATGAAGATTCATAGCTAAAAAGCCAGCAAGGCCGATCAAAACTCACCTCGGAACATAGCCGATGGGCCTCCTTAAAAGTTGAACATGCATCTACCGGCATGGCCCCATCGGTCCCAGTTGAACTGATTTCAATAGAGGTATGTTCACTCAAAACCTCACTTGGTCCGGGCGGCCCCTGGTCCCGAGCATCCCTCGACGTAGCTTCGAGGGCAAAATCAGACGATGGTGCAGGACTCTTGATTGTTCTCTCTCGGGGAACCTTTTCTTCGAAATTAGAGGTCTCAGGCCTGACAGAATCGACAACTTCAGAAGGGCCCCCAGCTCGAGCCACAGACAAAAGAATTATCCTCACCAGAAGAGCTGATGTCTGCAGAATGACCGATATATATAAAGCTCTCCTCAACAACGACATCTCCTTTATGTCTCTGAGAAGGCCCCGCCTCATTGAGAATGTCCTCATCTATGGAGGATCTTTCTCGCTTATTGTCCTCCCTCGGGCCTTCCGTCTCCTTGAAGGGGCACAGTCTCATTTCGGAAAACCCACTAACACCTGCGGTGACAGAGTTAGTACGCACAAAAGGAAACGTTCATCAAAAGGGATACCACACGGATCATACCGTGGTGCTTTGCTTCCCATCTGCCCTTTGAGAGATCACGCCACTTACGTTCTTCATATTTTGAGGAAGCTGCCAGCCTCCAAGTCTAGTCTGCAAGATCCGAGACCTCCCCCGGCACCCACGGGACCACTGAAAAGAGAAAAAGGAACGCTCTTATAAATCGATAAGAACAAAAGACACTAAGGTACGACATGGCACTTACGTTTGAAGTTCAATTTTTTGGGAAATGGCAGGAACTCCGCCGGAATAATATCGACGGTCCTCACTCAAACAAACCGACTCATTCATCCTCAGTTTCGGTCCTCATCGTCGCTGGCAATGAAAAACCTGGTGGACCGGCATCGTAACACAATCAGGCCTCGAAAATGTTGAGTCCAATATAATCTATTAGAGTGGTTGAGGGTAAACTCGAGCTCGGCCTTTTCGGTAAAATACCTCATCATCAGCACTATCCGCCAAAAGGACGGATGAATCTGTGCCAGGGTGACTCGGTACCTTTTGCAGAATTCGAGCACAAGTCGGTCGAGGGGGCCTAATGTAAACAGATACATATACACGATCAAGAATCCCTCTACATAAGTCATGACTTTCTCTTCTCGAGACGGTATCTACAACATCACATTCCCACCACCCAAGCCACAGTCTCTCCTCACGGCCTCGAGGTAGTTTTCTTCTATCAATCGGACGAACCTCGAGGCATTCTCTCGATGGTCCGGGGCATCGAAGGGTTTCTCTAATGCAAAGTCTTTCCTCGGAGTTAAGCAATACGAGGTCAGATCACCATACGCCGACGGTATACCACCGGCCAGTTTAGGAGCAGAGGAAAAATTTCCCTCTTCTTGGTGAACAGATTCGGGCATGGCAGCCAGAGCTACTCAAGCATAGATAAATAGGAAGGAATGAAAGTAGTTTTCGCAAAAAATGGGAAAGGGATGAGAAAGTTGAAAGGAAAGCTAAGTTTTTGCAAAGATGCAAGAGTTAGAATGAAGAAGAATAAAGAATATATATAGAGTGAAAGGTGGCTAACCAACTACTTTTAAAGCCATTCAATTTCTGGAAAAGTCGTCATAACATTTGGGGAAGTGTACCGGTGGGGCCACCTTAGTCACTTCACGGTCACGTCACATAAATGATACCATCATACGACATTCGAGAGATCGAAGCTCACATGCCGACCTAGACTCGAGAAGGTGTTCGATCTCGAGGGGGTCTACTATTGCAAGTACGAGTTCCGAGGAGATAAGAATCGAAGCATAAAAGTTAGTTATTGCATAAGCATTACGGGACAAAGTTTGCACGATACGTGACAAAAGATATTCTATTTCAAAAAATATATTTACAGAGGTGATCTTTACAAAAATTCCCTCGAAGGGTCCCATATACAGAAAAAGGAAAAAACAAAAAGGGAGGAAAATCTACTCTTCTCCTTCGCTGCTGTCCGAGCCGCTTTCAGAGCCCTCATCCGATGTACTCGGCATTACCAATTCCTCCTCCAAGGCCCTGGCCTCTTCGATCTCGGCAGAGAGATCGACACCCTTGGCGCTAACTTCCTTGAGGGCTTGCCTCCTGGTTTTTGCACGGGCATAAGCAACTACCCGAGCCAGCTTCAGTTCAGCATTTTCGAATATCTCCCTGGCCCGATCATTTGCAGCAGCAACATCTCTCTTGTATGAGGATACATATTCATTGGCCTCAGACTTGGCCGTAGATAGTGCAGTAGCCTCCTCCTGAGCACCTCGAAGAAGGTCTTGGACCGAGGATAGCTTCCCCCGAAGCACCTCCCTCTCTGAAGTGGCGACATCATTCACCCGAGCCAGCTCTAGTATTTTGGTGTCCTTGGCCACAACCTCCTTTCGAAGCTGCTCCACCAGGGCGTCCTTCTGCCTAATCTAAAAAACAGAAAGCATGTCAATCAACACCAAGCATTGCAACGGAAGATAAAAATGTGGGTACCGACATACCTGCTCGGAGAAGTCAGCCATCTCCCGAAGTGCTCTCTCCGAGCTTGCCCCAAGGTTGGTCAATTCCTCCTCCTTTCAAGCACATAAAGCCTCCAGCTCGACCGACTCCGACATGAGCTTCTCAAGCTCCTATCCACGATGAGTCAACTCAGAGAAGGGAAATCAGAAAACAAGAATAGAAAATCAGAGAAGAGCATATTGTTTCTCAAATGTCACCTGCTTCCTCGAGAGAAACTAGGGCATCAACATCGATCTCCTCATATACCCCCTCGAAGTAGTCTGTAAATGCATCATCCTTTCCATGAGAGGTCTCTAGATCGGAAACACCCCTAACTTGAGCATCTTGTATCTCCCCTGGAGAAAATGATGGGCCCGAATGAAGTCCACCAGCAATATCAGCCTCCATCGAGGCTTCATCCCAACCTCGAAAAGCTCCATTAGAAAGCCCACCGAGCTCCTCAACATGGATTGTGCCATGTTCGATGAGCGTATAGGGGACTGCGCCCAAACCCTCCTCGAAGGTCTCCTCTACGAATGGCGGGACCGCATCGACCGCCTCTAACTTAGCGGACAACCGCCCAACAACTCTCGAAGCCTCAGCACTTCATTTTGCCCTCTGTACCAAAGGACAAGCATCATCACTCTCTTCCTCAGCCCGCATGCTCTCAACGGTCGTCGAAGACAAGACCGTGGCATCGGTCCTAGGCTTCCGAGCCTTTGGCCTTTTTGATTTAGGAGACTCCGCCGAGGCCTCTTTCTTCCTTTTATTATCTTTAGTGGTCTTCGGGGCCTCTAACTCACCAGGTGGGGGAGGCCTCATCAACACGCCTTCACCAAGGCCTTCACAAACATGTTATGTCAAAAAACATCACCATCAAAAGTTCTTACAAAGAATGAAAAAACAATAGCAACAAGAGCGTGTCATCATTCTTAGCTTGCCATTGTGTTTTGGCCAGCTCACGCCATACGCATTGAAAGTGGAGTCTAAGTGTTTGATCCCACCCTGGAAGGTCCAGAACCACACCGGGAAACCAAATAGTGGCAGCAAAATTAGAAGAAAATCAGTCGAAAGAGAAAGAGATAGCAAAGCATGCTCAATTCAGGGGTACTTACGTTTCATATTCCATTCCTCCGGGAATGGCATTCTGTCAGTGGGGATGATGTCCGATGTTCTGATTCTAACAAATCAGCTCATCCATCCCCGATCTCTATCCTCATTGATGTAGGCGAGGAACGCCTTGGTGGATCGGCAGTGCAATTTAATAAGGTCCCCGCGAAAGAGTCGAGGGTTATACAATCTGATCAAATAGTCGAGGGTGAAATTCATTCCCTCGACCATGTTGGTGATATGTCGAAACATATATACACTCCAAAAAGAAGGATAGATCTGACCGAGTGTCACTCGGTATTGATGACAAAAATCCAGAATCACCGGGTCAATCGATGGAGAAGAAGAATCGACGGGGCCTAAGGTGAAGGGGTATGTATATACACTGAGAAAGCAAGCCTTGTGCGTGACTATGCTTTCGTCAGCCGTAGGGATCTCTGCTCGAACCGCCTCCCCCCAGCGGCAGTCAAATTTCACCCTCTCTATATCCGATACTACACTTATGTATCGGGACATGGGCTCGCATCGGCCCGATGTAGAAGGGGGTTTTTCTATTGTGAAGTCAGAAATGGTGTCGAAAGGTCTAGGGATGCATTTCTCGATGATAGGAGAAATTTTTGACTTTCCCTTAGACGGGTGTGATGTAGAAGCAACTCGCTCCTTTTGTGGAACCGTTTTGGAAGTTGTTTCCATGATAACTATCGAGTTTTGAAGTGAGAAGATGAAAAAACGTGCACAGACAGAAGATAATAATGGGAAGAACTTAGTTGAAATTTGAAGGTTTGGAGAAAATGAAGAAGATGCAAAACTATGAAAAGGCAAGTGATTTTAGTATTTATAAAGGCCCTTTGGGCATTCTTGAAGAGGAAGAGTCGAACCTATGACAGTTCATGGGCTTTTCGAGAATTGTGTTGACAGCGACCTCTGCGCAGCTTTTCATGTCACGTCATTTAATGCTCTGAAGGGACTGACGTCATAATAGGAGTTTCGAAGAGGCAAAAGGTCAAGACGGTTTCTTGTTTCTTCATTCGGAGAAATGTGGGGACTATCTGTATACGGCTAAAATCGGAGAGCCCGATTTTACGGGCATTTCGACGCTCAGAAGGCTCGAAGGTTCAAGTCTTGGCATCGAAGGAGCATATCGAAGGTCCTCGACCTCGAGGAAGTACATATCGAAGGCCCTCAACCTAGAGGCAGTATAGATCAAAGGTCAACATGGAAAGGCAGGAAATTCCCAAGGGGCACGTAGTTAAAGCTGACAAAATACACAAAATAGTACAAGCCCGTACCGTGGCATTAAATGGATGTACCAGCCATATCTCATTGCATTAATTACACATGTACTATGTTGGGATTCCCCCTCATATATAAAGGGGACCCTTGTCACTTTGTAACATACATGATATTCAATACAAGAACAAGAACATCCTCTACTCTCTAACTAAAACATTCTCTACAATGGCTTCATTGATTTATTGCTTCTCATTTATTGTGTTCTTGAATTATTCTTCATTTATTACTCGTTATTGATCATAAATAGGCCTTCAACACTGTTATACAGTCATCAATATCCCCTAGTCAAGCTTATAAAGCTCGACCTCGAGGCTCTGCTGACCACCCTTGAAACCGGTCTCTCCGTTACCCGGTTTGCGTAATCTCGTTTCCTTTTTCTCTTATTTCATTTTTCTCACTTCACACTCAACATCTACTGCCTAAAAAACCGGTATTAAAATAGATCACGTATTTTTAGAACCACCTAATCAAATATAATTGTAATTACCATTTTCAAGGTAAACACACACTCTGTTGTAGCTCTTGACAGGATTGGTTCCTGCGTCCACACAATTCTGAACTGCAGCCGCACTTTTTGCGTTCTGCGGACCGCACAATGCTGAGTGCATCCGCACATTTAATTTCTGCAACCGCACAATTATAGTGCGGTCCGCACTTCTTTATGGTCTCACATTTCCAACTCTCTGAACCTTGTCTTCTGCAGCCGCATAATTATTATGTGGTCCACACTTTTCATTACAGAACTGTTGAATTTTCTTCACATTCTATGGCCGCAGCTAGAATTCTATGGTCCGCACTTTAGCCTTTTTGCTTGAGTTTTGTCCTTATTAAAAAAACACTCCTTCTTGAGTTGAATTTCAGCACTTTGGCTCATTTTCTAATACTCTTGCAAGTAAGCATGTTTCATCAGTTTTCGAGAATATCTTTAAATATTTTGAACTAAAATGAAAGTCAAAGGACGCAAATAAGTAGTCAAAATTCCCACTTATCACGTACTTCGAGGCAGGATGGATAGCCACCAGTAGCACCAGTCGGGGCCGCAAGAGGCCGAGGTCGCGGTAGGAGCAGAGGTATGCTCGCACAGCAGCTAGGGAAGCACCTGCAGATCCATCAGTTGCCCCAGTTTAGGAGCAGGTTATAGTTGTGGATGAGCCTGCGGGACCATCTCAGGAACCACCCGTGCCCATTGTGATTCCAGGCCTTCAGGAGGCCTTAGCTCAGATTCTGACCGTGTGCACGAGTCTTGCTCAGGTGGTCTCTGTCCCGGCCGCAGCAGCCTCTTCTCAGGTTGGGGGAGGTGCTCAGACTCCCGTCGACCGCACACCAGAGCAGGTGGTACAAGGACTCTAGACACCGGGGTCACCACCAACCTAGCCAGTTGCAGCTGCCCAGTACTATGTGGTTCCTGCCATGCTTGATGATGAGCAGTGTAGATTGGAGAGTTTTGGGATACTCCAGCCTCCATCTTTCAGTGGTACAGAGAGAGGATGCTTAGGGCTTCTTGGATAAGTGCAAGAGGATACTCCGTACAATAGGTATTCTAGAGACCAGTGGGTCTCGTTCACTACTTTTCAGTTCTCTGGGGTTGTCTTCAGTATTTGGGAGGCTTACGAGAGGCGTAGGCCTGTCAGCGTAGGACCCCTTACCTGGCAGCAGTTCTCCGTTCTCTTCTTGGAGAAGTTCATGGCTTAGTCTCCCAGAGAGGAGTTGCACAGGCAGTTCGAGCAGCTTCGTCAGGGTGATATGTATATGATGCAGTGAGATGAGATTTTCTGTGTTGGTCCGTCATGCTGTCTGGTTGGTTCCCACGGACGGGGAGATGATCAGGAGGTTCATAGATACCCTCACTTTTCAATGGCGACTGGTTATGACTTGAGAGAGAGAGTCTGGTGCTACTGTTGTTGAGCTTGTCAACATTGCTCGTCAAATTGAGATGGTTCGCAACCAGGAGAGGGTTGAGAGGGAGGCCAAGAGGCCTCGTGGGCAAGGTGGATTCAACGGTTTTCTTTATGGGGGTTAGTTCCACCACGGTAAGAGTCGTCCTTTCAGACATGCTTAGACGGCTCGCCCAGTTCACCTGGGTGCATAATCTGGCCATGGTTCACACAGTTATCAGCAGGGCCAATCTTCATTCAGTGCACTACCAGCACAGAGTTCTCACCGTGCCTCGTCAGCTCAGGTTTCTACGAGTAGTTCCTCGGGATATCAGGAGCAGCAATTCCGTCAGAGGAGGGGTTGTTTCGAGTGCGAAGATTTTGGTCACATTAAGAGAGATTGACCTAGGTTGTTGAGTGGGACTCCACAGCAGAGTACTCGATCAATGGCACCAGCACCAGCATCTCCACCACCCCCCCAGCCATCGGGGTGGGGCTCAGTCATCTAGGGGTCTCCTTAGAGAGGGGAGCCCGATCAGGAGGAGGCCAGGCCCATTTCTATGCTCTCCCTACTAGACCAGATGCCATTGCTTCGGGTGTTGTGATCACAAGTATTGTCTCAGTTTGCCACATAGATGCCTCTGTATAATTTGACCCTGGTTCCACTTATTCATATGTGTCCTCGTATTTCGCTCATTATCTGGATATGTCCCGTAAGTCTCTAAGTTCATCTGTTCATGTATCTACTTCGGTGGGCGATACTATTATTATGGACCGTGTATATCGGTCATGTGTGGTGACTATTGGGAGTCTGTAGATAAGGGTAGATCTCTTATTGCTTAGTATGGTCGATTTGGCGTGATTTTGGGCATGGATTGGTTGTCTCCATGTCATGCGGTTCTAGATTGTCACCCTAAGACCGTGACGTTGGTGATGTCGGGGTTGTCGAGGGTTGAGTGGAGCGGCTCTATAGACTATGTTCCCAGTAGAGTGATTTCATACTTGAAGGCTCAGAGGATGGTTGAGAAGGGTTGTCTATCTTATTTGGCCTTTGTGAGGGATGTTAGTGCAAAGACCCATACTATTGATTCTGTTCTGGTGGTGCGAAATTATCCAAATGTGTTTCCTGCAGACCTGTCGGGCATGCCGCCTGATAGGGATATTGACTTCGGCATTGATTTGGTGCCGGGCACTCAGCCCATTTCTATTCCACCGTATCGTATGGAACTAGCGGAGTAGAAGGAATTGAAGGAGCAGCTTCAGGAACTCCTTGATAAGGGGTTTATTCGGCCTAGCGTGTCACCTTGGGGTGCACCAGTTCTATTTGTGAAGAAGAAGAATGGTACTATGAGAATGTGCATTGATTACAAGCAGTTGAACAAGGTCAGAATCCAAAAAAAGTATCCTTTGCCACGTATTGATGATCTATTTGACTAGCTTTAAGGAGCGAGGGTGTTCTCTAAGATTGATTTGCGGTTAGGGTATCACTAGTTGAAGATTCAGGACTCGGATGTTCTTAAGACAGCTTTCAGGACCCGATATGTCCATTATGAGTTCCTTGTGATGTATTTTGGGCTAACCAATGCCCCAGCAGCGTTCATGCATATGATGAATAGTGTGTTTCAGCCTTATATTGACTTGTTTGTTATTGTGTTCATTGATGATATCCTGGAAAACACTCGTATCCAGGAGGAGCATGCCCAGCATCTGAGGATTGTGTTGCAGCGGTTGAAGGAGGAGAAGCTTTATTCAAAGTTCTCCAATTGTGAGTTTTGGCTCAGTTCAGTGGCGTTCTTGGGGCACGTGGTGTCCAGTGAGGGTATTCACGTGGATCCGAAGAAGATAGAGGCGGTGCAGAGTTGGCCAGACCATCCTCAGCCATAGAGATTCAGAGATTTCTTGGTTTGAGTGGTTATTAGCGTCATTTTGTATAGGGTTTCTCATTTATTTCATCACCCTTGACCAAATTGACCCAAAAGGGTGCTCCTTTTAGGTGGTCGGATGAGTGTGAGGAGAGCTTTTAGAAGCTCAAGACTGCTTTGATCATGACTCCAATTCTAGTTCTTACACAGTGTATTGTGATGTTTCTCGGATCAGTATTGGTTGTGTTCTGATGCAGGAGGATAGAGTGATTGCTTATTCTTCGCGCCAGTGGAAGCCCCATGAAAAGAACTACCATGTCCACGACCTTGAGTTAGCAGCTATTGTTCATGCCTTGAAGATCCGGCGGCACTATTTGTATCGTGTCCATTGTGAGATTTACACTGATCACTGGAGTTTGCAGCATCTGTTCAAACAAAAAGATCTCAATTTGCATCAACGGAGATGGTTGGATCTTCTTAAGGACTATGATATCACTATTTTGTACCATTCCTAGATGACCAATGTGGTGGCCGCTGCTTTGAGTCGTCGGGCGGAGAGTTTGGGGAGCTTAGCATATCTTCCAGCAGCAGGGAGTCCATTGGAATTGGATGTTCAGGCCTTAGCCAGCCGGTTTGTTAGATTGGATCGTATCAGGGAGTGTCAGTATGATGACCCCCATCTGCTTTTCCTTAAGGACACGGTCCAGGATGGTGATGTTAAGGAGGTCACTATTGGGGATGATAGTGCATTGGGAATGCAGGGCAGGCTATGTGTGCCCAATGTAGATGGTTTGCGTGAGTTGATTCTTCAGGAGACTCACAGTTCACGGTATTCTATTCATCCGGGTGCCGCGAAGATGTATCAGTACTTAAGGCAGCATTACTGGTGGAGGAGAATGAAGAAGTACATAGTGGAGTATGTAGCTCGATGTCTAAATTTCCAGCAGGTGAAGTATGAGCATCATCGACCAGGTGGGTTACTTCAAAAATTAGAGATTCTGGAGTGTAAATGGGAGCGGATCACTATGGATTTTGTTGTTGAGTTTCCACGGACTCAGCGGAAGTCTGATGTAGTTTGGGCGATTGTAGACAGGGTGACCAAGTCAGCTCATTTCATTTCTGTGATGACTACCTATTCTTCCGAGTAGCTGGCTTGAGGGTATATCCGGGAGATTGTTAGGCTTCATGACATACTGGTATCTATCATCTCTGAATGGGGTACGCAGTTTCTCATGGTTTTGGAGGGCCGTACAATATGAGTTAGGTACTCGCGTGGAGTTGAGCACAGCCTTTGACCCTCAGACTGACGGAAAGTCCGAGCGCACTATTCAGATATTAGATGATATGCTTCGTGCGTGTGTGATAGAGTTTGGGGGTTCGTGGGATCAGTTGTTGCCTCTAACTGAGTTTGCCTACAACAACAGTTATCAGTCAAGCATCTAGATGGAACTGTATGAGGCTTTGTATGGTAGGCGGTGTCTGTCTTCAGTGGGTTGGTTCGAGCTGGGCAAGGCTAGATTATTGGGTACATACTTCGTTTAGGATACTCTAGAGAAGGTTAAGGTGATTCAGGATCGACTACGCATAGCCCAGCCTAGACAGAAGAGTTATGCGGATTGGAACGTCCGAGATGTTGCATTCATGATTGGAGAGCGGGTCATGCTCTGGGTTTCACCCATAAAGGGTGTTATGAGGTCCGTAAAGAAGGTCAAGTTTAGCCCAAGGTTTATCGGCCCATTTGAGGTGTTGCGACGTGTTGGGGAGGTTGCTTATGAGCTTACCTTGCCTCCCTGTCTAGCAGGAGTTCATCCAGTATTCCATGTTTCTATGCTCTGGAAGAATCACGGCGATCCGTCTCACGTATTAGGTTTCAGCTCAGTCCAGTTTTACAAGGATTTATCTTATGTTGAGGAGCCGGTGGCTATCTTGGACAGGCAGGTCCGAAAGCTGAGGTCAAAGAACATTTCTTCTATGAAGGTTCAGTGGAGGGGTCAGCCGGTCGAGGAGGCGACTTGGGAGACCGAGCATGATATGTGCAGCAGTTATCCTCATCTTTCACCACTTCAGGTATGTCTTTATACTCGTTCGAGGACTAACATTTGTTTAAGAGGGGGAGGATATAACGACCTGTCTGGTCATTTTGAGAGTTTTAGCCCTGTTCCCCCATTTTCTACTTTTTTTTTGTTCTACAGCTATTATATGACTTACAGAGTTAGTTGGTTCGGCTTCGGAGTGATTTCAGAGTGAATTGAGGCACTAAGTCTCTTAATTGGAAGCTTAAGTTGGAAAAGTCGACCGAATGTTGACTTATGTGTAAACGACCCCGAATTTGAATTTTGATGGTTCCATTAGCTCCGTTAGGTGATTTTGGACGTAGGGGAGAGTCCAGAATGTAATTTGAAGTTCCATAGTAGAATTAGGCTTGAATTGGTGAAAGTTAGAATTTTGGGAAATTTGATCGAGAGTGGAATTTTGTTATCGGGGTCGGATTGGATTTTTGGAAACTGGAGTAGGTTTGTAGTGTCATTTATGACTTGTGTTAAAACCTCGAGGTCAATCAGACGTGATTTGATAGGTTTCGACGTCGTTTGTAGAATTTGGATGTTTTAAAGTTTATTAGGCTTGAATACGTGTATAATTCGTGTTTTTAGGTTGTTTGAGGTGATTTGAGGATTCGACTAAGTTCGTATTGGGTTATAAGACTTGTTAGTATATTTGGTTGAGGTCCCAGGGGGCCTCGGGTTGATTTCGGGTGGTTAACGGACCAAGTTTTGAAATTGGAAGATTGTTGAAGGTTTTCCATTTCTGGTGCAATCGCACCTGCGGAGTGGGAACTGCAGGTGCGTACCCATAGAAGCGGGAGGTAAGCCACAGAAGCAGCCAAGGGAGTGATGCAACAGAAGTTTGTAGGTGCGATGGTGTTCCTGCACCTGCGAGACCGCAGATGCGGAAGAAGGGCCGCAGAAGCAGAATTGGCTTTGAAGCTTAACTCCGCAGAAGCGAGTCTGATGGAGTGAGAAAAGGGGCGCAGGTGCGGAGTTAGCCGCAGAAGAGGGATCTAGGGCGCACCTGCGAGACCGCAGAAGCGGCTAAGTTTTCTCAGGTGCGGAAAGCCTGGGCAGAAACTATAAATACGAGACTTTAAGAGTTTTCACCATTTTCACCACTCTGAGCTAGGATTTTGGAGGATTTTGAGAAGTATTTTGATGTGATTACTGAGATTCGGGGCGTTTGGATACCGGTTCGAGGGACAAAGGCACTTTGGAGTATGGTTTAGCGCGCATTGAGGTAAGTAACAGTTTTAAATCTTGTCCTGAGGGTATGAAACTCCAGAATTTTGTATTATATGATTGTTTGGAGGTGGAGCACATGCTAGGTGATGGGCGTGTGAGCGCGCACCATGGGAATTGGGACACGGCCCATTCCGTGAAACTGAAAAGTTTAATGAGTTTGTTGTTAGCTATGTGCCATTCGTGTGTTATTGAAATTTGGCAGTAAATCATGTTAGAAACCATGCTTAGGTTATGTGTTGGTGTTGTAGAGACCCACAATTGCTACATTTCGTATTTTCGTACGTTAAAGTTTCGTCGTTAGTTAATCGACGTAGGCTCGGGAATGAGATTTTTTTTTGAGGTTACAGACATTTGTGCTATTTATAATAAGCGATAAGTAAGTTCCGTGAAGGTTAAAGGGTAAACGAATCAAAGAACATGAGTTTCGTTGAAAGTTATCAATTTGTGATATAATATGATCCGAGCCATAATACCCGGGACTAGTGTCATACAAGGTACCCCATGACCACGATAGTAGGGTACATAAAGTATGTTAAAAGTGAGTAGTATTTTAAGTAATTTAAGATAATTCTTAATTATGTGGGTAATTGGATAATTATTGGTTAATGGGAGATTAACTAGTTAATTATGGAATTGGTGGGTGATTAATTAATGCTTTTGGATAAGCCTTAACGTGGCTGCCAAATTGTGAATTCTAAGTCCATATTATAAGGTGGCACATTAAGAGAGATTGGTGGCTCTGTCATCTTATCAAAGTGGGGCCTACCTAAAGGTTAAAGATAACCCTTCTAATTCACAATTGAATTGCTCACATCTTAAGAAGAAAGATTCAACAAAGATTATTTTGCAATAGCAACGTGATTGCTTCAAACATTTCATATGAATAATACATAATGCTATAGAACTATGGGGTTTGCGATTATGAAGGAGTACGGTGCAATCTTTCTCAAGAATATCATACAGATTGTTCCCTATTTCGATCTCGTTGTTATGTGTTTCATCGCGATTGGCGTATGTTAGAAGGATTGTCAAGAGAATTAGTTCAGGTATGTTACGTATATCCCTTCTTTCTTTTTGGCATGATCCAAATGATACAAACGAAACGAGCAAAAGCACAACTTTCATAAATGACTCTATTCATAGAAGTACTAGGGGTGTCTATGTTCTTGATTCCCCATGTGACATATCATTATATCTTCTATTCATGGGTAAAAATACGTAGTTGATAAAGTTTATCTGAAAGGTATATTGATCTTATTAACGTATTTCTTATGTATTTCATTCATTTATACATGTTCATTGACCCATGACCAGATGGTGTTATATACGCGTATATGGATATGGGAAAAGGTTACGCCGTTATATACGCCCCACTACCTGATCAGCTGGTATATGTTGATGATTTTTCCCGCAGTGGCTGAGATGATATGATGGGATGCCCTCAAAGGCTTGATTATATTATGTACACCTATACCTATGCATGATACTACATTCAGACACACTTGCATGACATTATAAATGTTTTAGGATTCACAATGTTATTTAGACTTACATGCGAAATTCTTTATTCCATGTTTCATTTATGTCTTTTATGTACTGATCTTCATGCCTTACATACTTAGTACATTATTCATACTGATGTCCTATTTTTCGGGGCCTGCGTTTCATGCCCGCAGGTGCAGGTAGACAAGCTGACGGTCCCCCTTCTTAGGATCCTTGATCAGTGAGAGTTGGTATGCTCCATTTAATCCGGAGCTGATTTTGATTTTGGTACAATATGATTGTATACATATATGGGTGTCCCGCCGTTGTAGTTGTATATTCTATTAGAGGTCTGTGGACAGTATGTATACTTGGATATATAGCTGTCTATAGAAGCCTTGTCGGCTCGCCCTACGTATCATGTATGTATATATGTCTTTTGGACAGGTTTCTCTCACGCATGTTATTCTCGTAATTAAGCAGATGTTATTCATGTTTATATCTTAGACGCATGCTTAAGGTTGTTCGACAGGTAGGACTCGGGCATTCTTCGCGGCCCATCGGTTTGGGTCATGACAAAAGTGGTATCAGAGAAGCTCTGTCCTAGGGTTGTCTACGGACCATGTCTAGTAGAGTCTTATTTATGGGTATGTTGTGCACCACACTTATAGACAGGAGGCTACAAGATATATAGGATGTTATCCTCCCTTCTTATCTTAGATCATGCGATATAAGAATTCATTTTCCTAACGATGTATTATGTCTTCAGCGATGCCGAAGAAGGCTACAACCACCCAGAAGGGAAAGTCTATGACTGATGAGGCTATTAATCGAGCACCACGTGTTCTCAGGGCTCGGGTCTCAGACTTCACATACCTCGTCCTCTCCAGAGGGGCACCAGCTTCAACGCCTTCCCCTGTACGTCCAGCTCCTCAGCCAGATGCACCGGGTCAGGAGATGAGAGATGCTATTCAACTATTAACTCGATTAGTAGCCGCACAGGCTCGACGTCAGGAGGTAGGTATTGGTCATGCAGATAGGTCCATCAGTGCGAGGGTTTGTGATTTCATTAATTTGGACCCTCGGTATTCATTGGAGAATATCCAAATGAGGACCCTCCGGTGTTTATCGATAGGATGCGGAGGACTTTGAGGGTAATGAAGGACATTGCGACTGAGTCAGTTGAGCTAGTATCCTATAGACTTCAAGATGATGCAGTTAATTGGTATGAGTCTTGGGAGTTGTCTAGAGGTGAGGATTCCCCTCCAGCGATATGGCAGGAGTTTGCATAGGCTTTTCTTCATCATTATCTGCCACCAAAGCATAGACGGGCCAGAGTTGATAGGTTCATGACCTTTCGGCAGGGTAATATGAGTGTTCGGGAGTACAATCTTCAGTTAGACTCGTTGGCTAGGTATGCTCCCACTATTGTATCTAAGATGGAGGATCGGGTCACCAGTTTGTGATAGGGTTGGAGCCGCACCTGCTAAATGATTGTATGTCAGTCTGACTTCAGCCAGGCATGGATATTTCTCGTATTCAGGCATACGCTCAGGGTGTAGAGAGGCGTAAGAAGAAGTAGAGGGTCGATTGTGAGCATGATAGGGCCCAGAATAAGAGAGCGAGGTAATAGGGTCCTTCTAGTGAGTTTCAAGGTGGTCAGAGAATACAATACCCAAGGTATCTATCCCAGCCATCAGCTGTCTCACCCCTCAGTTTGCCAGTAAAATATTTGATCGTTCCATATATTCAAGGCCTGGTCAGAATTCCAGGGCCTCAAGTTCTCAGTATAGGGGTGAGTCAAGTCAGATGAGGCCGCCTTTTCCACAATGTGCTTAGTGTGGTAAGCAGCATGTCGGTTAGTGCCGTATGGGGTTGGGTGTTTGTTATACTTGTGGTTATCCAGGCCACGTTATGAGGGATTGTCCGACAAGAGGTGATGCAAGCATGGTTCAGCCAGCGGGATCTGTAACTAGTTCGTTATCATCAGTACACCCCATGGGCAAGGTTCACAAGCACCATCGGTCGTGGTAGAGGAAGAGGTGGAGCATCTAGCTCGAGCGGTCCTCAGAACCGCATATATGCATTAGCAGGATGACAGGATCAAGAGTCGTCACCTGATGTTGTTACATGTATATTATTAGTCTCCTCATATGATGTATATGCACCGATTGACCCAGGTTCTACATTATCATATGTTACTCTATTGGTTGCTAGTATGTTTGGAATAAAACCTGAGTTGGTTAAACCTTTTGAGGTGTCCACATCTATTGGTGATCCAGTGATAGCTAGGCGGGTATATAGAAATTGTGTAATAGTAGTTCATAGTCGATCTACAGTAGTAGACCTAATCGAGTTAGATATGGTAGAATTTGATGTTATAATAGGTATGGATTGGTTGGCTTCTTTTCATGCCAACGTTCATTGTAGATCGAAGATTGTCCGATTTCAATTTCTAGGGGAGCCTGTTTTGGAATGAATAGGTAATATGGCATCGCCGAGAGGTAGATTTATTCCCTATCTCAACGAAAGGAAGATGATCAGAAAAGGCTATATTTATCACTTAGTTCGGGTGCATGATGTGAAAGTAAAGTCACCAACCATTCAATCTATCGTCGTGTTTAATGAGTGTCCCGATCTTTTTCCCAATAAGCTTTCAGGTCTTCTTCCAGAGCGAGAAATTGAGTTTTCTATTGACCTACTACCAGATACTCAACCAATATCTATCCTTCTCTATAGAATGGCACCCGCAGAGATGAGAGAGTTGAACGAACAACTAAGGACTTGCTTGAAAAAGGCTTTATCAGACCTAGTACATCACTGTGGGGAGCACCTGTGTTATTTGTGAGAAAGAAAGATGGTTCCTTGCGGATGTGTATAGATTATAGACAGTTGAATAAGGTGACGATCAAGAATAAGTACTCGTTCCCGAGGATTGATGATTTATTTGATCAGCTTCAAGGTGCCAAGTGTTTCTCAAATATAGACTTGAGGTCCGGGTAATATCAGGTAAGGGTTAAGGAGAAGGATATTCCGAAGACAGCATTCAAGAACATATACAGGCACTTTGAGTTCCGTGTTATGTCATTTGGTTTGACTAATGCCCCAGCAGTATTCATGGATTTGATGAACCGTGTGTTCATAACCTTTCAGATCTGTTCGTGATTGTATTTATCGATGATATATTGGTTTACTCCCGTTTAGAGGGGAGCATGCATATCATTTGCATACGGTGCTCAGAGTTCTACAAAAAGAGAAGTTGTACGCCAAATTCTCTAAATGTGAATTCTGGTTGAATTCTGTAGCTTTCCTTGGACATATTATTTCAGGTGAAGGTATCCGGGTTAATAGATAAAAGATTGAGGCAGTAAGGACTTGGCCTAGACCTACGACGCTGACAGAGGTTCGTAGCTTTCTCGATTTGGCAGGTTATTACAGGAGATTTGTAGAGGGATTTTCTTCTCTTTCAACACCTTTGACAAAGTTGACTCAGAAGGGAGCAAAGTTTCAATAGATTGATGCTTGCGAACGAAGTCTCCATGCATTGAAGGACAGATTAACTTCAGCACCGGTTCTAACAGTCCTCGAAGGGACCGATGGTTATGTTATCTATTATAACGCTTCGGGCGTTAGATTGGGTTGTGTACCGATGCATCATGGTAAGGTTGTATCTTATGCTTCTAGACAACTAAGAAAGCCCGAGAATAATTACCCGACCCATGATTTAGAGTTAGCCGCGGTGATTCATGCACTAAAGATGTGGAGGCACTACTTGTATGCATTAATGTTGATATCTATATGAATCATAAGATCCTCCAGTATATCTTCAAGCAAAAGGAATTGAATTTACATCAAAGGAGATGGTTGGAGCTACTTAAAGACTATGACATTGATATTTAATACCAGTCGAGGAAGGCGAACGTAGTAGCCGACGCCCTCAGCCATAGATCTATGGGTAGCCTGTCATATTTACAGCCAGAGAAGAGGGGAATAGCCTATAAGATTCATCATCTAGCTAGTCTTAGAGTTCGATTATTGGATTCAGGTGATATCAGAATTACTATTCAAGACACGACAACATCCTCTTTAGTAACTGAAGTGAAGGAATGCCAATACGAGGATCCTGTGTTAGCTCATTATAGGGATACAACCCCTCAAAAGGAGAAGACACTGTTTGAGATTACAGAAGATGGGGTCCTCAGATACCGAGGACGATTATGTGTCCCTAATGTTGCAGGGCTGCGTCAGCAGGTTATGGGAGAAACTTACTGTTCTCGTTATTCTATCCATCCAGGAGAAAAAAAGATGTATCATGATATCAGGGAAATATATTGGTGGGACAAAATGAAAAAGGATATAGCAGAGCTTGTTTCTCAGTTCCCTAACTGTCAGTAGGTTAAGATTGAACATCAAGAACCCGGTGGATTATTATAGGCTATAGATATTCCGACTTGGAAGTGGGAAGTAATCAATATGGATTTCATCCTAAGTTTACCTCGTACCCAGCGTAAGTTTGATTCTATAAGGGTGATTGTTGATAGAGTTACAAAATTAGCCCATTTTCTGCATGTCAGGGCTACATATTCCGCAGAGGATTATGCAAGGCTTTACATTAAGGAGATAGTGCGACTCCATGGTGTCCTAGGATAGAGGAGCTCAGTTTACAACTAATTTTTGGAGGTTCTTCCAAAAAGGATTGGGGATTCAGGTAAGTCTTAGTACAACATTTCATCCCCAGACAGACGGACAAGCTGAGCATACTATTTAGGCACTTGAGAATATGTTACGGACTTGTGTGATAGACTTCAAGGGTAGTTGGGATGATCATCTGCCGCTTATTGAGTTCGCGTATAATAATAACTATCATTCCAATATTCAGATGGCTCCATACGAAGCTCTTTATGGATGGAGGTGTCGCCTATAAGATGGTTCGATGTTGGGGAAACTAAGTTAGTAGGACCAGAATTGGTACAACAAGAAATCGACAAGATTAATCTTATACAAGAAAGGCTATTAGCAGCTCAAAGCCGTCAGAAGTCTTATGCGGATAATCAACGGCGAGACTTGGAGTTTCAGGTTAACGATTGGGTATTCCTAAAGGTATCACCGATGAAAGGCATTATGAGGTTCGTAAATAAATGAAACATATCCCTCGGTACATTGGACCATATAAGATCATACGCAAGGTAAGCCAGGTAGCATATGAGTTAGACTTGCCTTCTGACTTGGAGTCTGTACATCAAGTCCTTCATGTATTTATGCTTCATAAATGTATCAGAGATCCTTCTAGAGTCATGTCAGTTGACGATGTTCAGGTCACAGAGCAACTATCATATAAGGAAACTCCCATTGATATACTAGATAGACAAGTTCAGAGATTGAGGACTAAAGACGTAGCTTCGGTGAAAGTACTTTGGAGAAACAATAATGTGGAAGAAATGACTTGGGAAGCCAAAGAAGACATTAAGTCTAGGTATCCTCACTTATTTCCTCTTCCAGAGAAGGATCCAACTGATACATCACAGCCTTAAGGTACGAGTATGGATTCTTGTGTTAATTATTTTCACTAGTCGTGTGAGGTCGTTGTCGTGATTGATGATTGTGGCAATATGTGTTGTTGAATTATTTAGTTCTCTACATGAAGGATTGATAGTAGTACTATTACAAAGGAGACTCTTCCAAATATTTATATGGATCCTGAGAAGTTAAAAATTCGAGGACGAATGTTTCTAATGGGGGAATGATGTTACATTTCGCATTTTTGTACGTTAAAGTTCCGTCGTAAGTTAATCGACGTAGGCTCGAGAATGAGATTTGTTTTTTAGGTTATAGGAATTTATGCTATTTATAATAGGCGATAAGTAAGTGCCGTGAAAGTTAAAGGGTAAATGAATCAAAGAAAATGAGTTTCGTTGAAAGTTGTCAATTTGGAATATAATACGATCCGAGCCATAATACCCGGTAATTATGGACTAGTGTCATACATGGTACCCATAAGGACGATAGTAGGGTACATAAAGTGTGTTAAAAGTGGGTAGTATTTTAAGTAATTTGAGATAATTCTTAATTATGTGGGTAATTGGTTAATTATTAGTTAATGGGAGATTAACTAGTTAATTAAGGAATTAATGGGTGATTAATTAAGGCTTTTGGATAAGCCTTAGCGTGGAAACCAAATTGTGACTCCTAATTCCACATTATAAGGTGTCACATTAAGAGAGATTGGTGTCTTAGTCATCTTATCATAGTGGGGCCCACCTAAAGGTTAAAGATAAACTTTCTAATTCACAATTGAATTGCTCAAATATTAAGAAGAAAGCTTCAGCAAAGATAATTTTTCAATAGCAACATGATTACTTCAAGCATTTCATATGAAGACTACCTAATACTATAGCAACATGGGATTTGCGATTCTAAGGGAGTACGGTGCAACCTTTCTCAAGAATATCATACAGATTGTTCCCTATTTCGATCTTATTCTTACGTGTTTCATCGCGATTTGTGTGTGTTAGAAGGATTAACGAGAGAATCGATTCAGGTGTGTTAAGTTTATCCCTTCTTTCTTTTCAGCATGATCCAAATGATATAAACGAAACGAGCAAACGCACAACTTTCATAAATGACTCTATTAATAGAAGTACTAGGGGTGTCCATATTCTTGATTCCCCGTGTGACATTTTATTATATCTTCTATTCATGGGTCTCAGAAAATACGCAGTTGATAAAGTTTATCTGAAAGGTATATTGATCTTATTAGCGTATTTCTTATGCATTTTATTCATTTATACATGTTTATTGACATATGACCAGATGGCGTTATATACGCGTATATTATATATATATGGGATATGGGAAAAGGTTATGGCGTTATATACGCACCACCGCCTGATCGGCTAGTATATGGTGATGATATTTCCCACAGTGGCCGAGATTATATGATGGGATGCCCTCAGAGGCTTGGTGATGTTATTTACACCTATACCTATGCATGATAATATATTTAAACGCACGTTCATGACATTATAAATGTTCAAGATTCACAATATTTAGACTTACAGGCGGAATTCTTTATTTCATGTTTCATCTATGTCTTTTATGTACTGATATTCATGCCTTACATACACAGTACATTATTCGTACTGACGCCCTATTTTTCGGGGCTTGCATTTCATGCCGGCAGGTGTAGGTACACAAGTTGACGGTCCCCTTCTTAGTATCCTCGATCAGTGAGAATTGGTGTGCTCCATTTGATCTGAAGCTGCTTTTGATTTTGGTACGATATGTTTGTATACATATACAGGAATGACAGGGCCTAGTCTCGGCCTTGTACAGTTTTATGTTCTATTAGAGTTCTATGGGCGGTGTGTATACTTGGACATATAGTTGTCTATAGCAGCCTTGCCGGCTCGCCCTACCTATTCCGCATGCATATGTATATGTGTCTTTTGGACAGATTTCCCTCACGCATGTTATTTTCGTAATTCAGCAGATGTTATTCATGTTTATATCTTCGACGCATGCTTAAGGGTGTTCGATAGGTAGGACTGGGGCACCCGTCGCGGCCCATCGGTTTGGGTCGTGACAACAGTGGTCGTGATACCTGTTGAATCTTTCTGCTTATTGTTACTTGTACTCAGTCGTAGTATTACTTGCATATTATACCTCAGTCTTTGTTATTCCCTGTTGATACATTATATCATTCTATTTTGGGCTGATTTCCCTTGATTGTTGAGGGTCGTGAGACTAAAGAGGTTGATGACTGAGTAAGACCGAGGGCCTGTTTGTGAGATATTGATATCATAGCACGTGAGTTATCCGTGCGGATCTTGATATGACACTGTAGCATGTGAGTTGTCCGTGCGAATCTTGATATGATACTATAGCACGTGAGTTGTCCGTGCGGATTATAGCACTTGTGCTGTAGGAGCCCCTCCGGAGTATGTACACCCCCCAGTGAGCGCAGGTACCTATTGAGTGTGAGTATTGAGGGCTGAGAGCCGAGTGTTTGAGCTATTGAGAGAGCTTGAGTGATTATTACCCTGAGAGGCTGCACTTGTTCTTTTGTTGCTGCACTTATCTGATTTATGTCATTGTTCTGAAATTTCTGGAAAATATTGTATCCGCTTTTACCTGAACTAGGTAATTTGTAACTGACTTGACTTAAATTGCCATAATTGAAACATGTCTACTTTCATTGCTGAGATTACTAAAGTGAACTGTAATTGTATAGCTCGTCACTAACTTTCAGTTCCTTATTTATTATTGTTACTTACTGAGTTAGTTGTACTCACGCTACTCCCTGCACTTCGTGTGCAAATCCAGATGTTTACGGACACGGAGGGCGTTGATCTCGTGTGTGGTTGAGTATCGGAGATTTACGAGGTAGCTGCCGGCGTTCGCAGTCCTCGTCTCTCCTTTCTTGTTATCTTTTCCTTTCTGTATTGGTATTTTGACACAGACTCTTGTAGATACTATTTCTTAGACTAGTTGCTTAGATCCTCATGACTTGGTGAAACCCTGATGTTTGGGGCTATTTTTCCACACTGTATTTTGAGTTTAACTCATGTTTTTACGAAAACTCTGTCATATAAAAGCTTTTGATTTATCTTTTGTCAAACATTGAAAGTATTTTGAAAATCGGCTTGCTCAGTACTATCTATAAGCGCTATCACAACAGGTTAGGATTTTGGGTCGTGACAACAAGAATGCGAAGGCCAAGAAGTACATATTGGATGTACTCAACAGCACTGCCAGAAAACACCATGTATGTATATATCAATTTCAATTTTAATTTCCTTCATCTATGCTTCTGTCTAATTTTTAAATCTGAAAAACACTTGCATAGCGTCAGATTTTTGAAATGTGACGCACAATTCATATGGAGCCAAATCTTTAAGACATAGCAAGAGATTTGGTTATGTAACTGAAAAGTCCACATCCGCTTGACCAATTTAATAGTAACTACTGTTACAAGTTTGTTCCATTAATCATACATGGAGACTGCAGGTAAATCCATGAACCAAAGATTTATAGATAATAGATTGTAGAAATAATTACATTGATATGTTTACTGCACAAAATTAAGGTAGAAAAAAATGAGCGGGAATATAGCTACAACTCTAATAGCACTACATTTTTATTAGAGACACAATATTATTTTAAGTTTCCTTTTCCTCCTATCCCATCATCCAGAAAAGCAGTGAACCTTAGGACCATTTCATCACTTTTCAAATATAGTATATAAAAAATATATAGTTATTTAGTGGAGCAAGTACCTGTGTTATCAATAATTATTATATTTTAATTTTTAGAAGGGAAAAAACCTATATCGTGAAATTGGTATAAAGTTTAGGAGATGCGATGTCTTATGTACTCTGAGCTTGGAATGTATTGTCGAACTTCCAGTTATTGTCAATGGGAAATGAACAGACTTGTGTAATTAGTGGACGAGCATGGGCTCAGGAGGGTTTACTTATTTCGTGGTAGTTGTACCTAGTGCAACGTCGTTGGAAGATGTCGGCATGGAATTTCACAAGTGGGTTATCTCCCGTGAGCAGGTTAGCGGTTGCGTGATTGTGATGAAATCTCTACGAAGAGTTCTACTTACTACCCAACAGAAGATCGAATATGCGATTGTGGCCGATAATTCAGAATTTTCATGAAAAGTTTAAGAGACTACGAGAAATATGGTGGGTTAAAGCTCACTTGTCCACTTTTCTTTCATCAGCTTAGCTACACTACACCATTATTATCAGCATTCAGAACCAATATTATAAGAGTTCCATGCCATTCGGTTCTAGATTAGCCTCAATTATACAAATGCATGAGTAGTTGAAAGCACAAAAATGTGAGAAGGAATTTATTCAAGATTAGTATATATATCTCGAAGATGTCCAGAAACATAGCTATGAAAGAAAGAGTTATAACTAAGTGAACTGGCCAAGTCTTTAAAATATTAGGCTAGATTGAAGAATACAATTAACATTCTGATGGGCTGGTGTATGTTTGAGTACTTATCCCTTTCCTTTATCCTTTTAGAAGCCAAACTACATGAAATTGTAACCGTTAATTTTATTTTATAATGTTAATGATTGCGATGTAGCTCTGAAAAAGAGTTCTGTGTCATTTTTTAATGTGGAGAAACCAGAAATCACTGTCTCGCAATGGAATAGAATATGTGCTACAAATGAAGAATAGTCGCTAAAAATTCTTGAAATATTTCAATTAACTCCGTTGGGATAGATCAAATGTTTGGATATTGTCTTTCGATTGTGCGATGACCAGATAGGTCATCTCGTGTTTTGAAATCTAATTCTGTTATTTGAAGCCTTAAAACATCATATTTTAGCCTTCCTCGATATGCGTGCATAGTCAGGACGTCTTTCCGAAAAGCTTTTATGTTAAAAGCTGTAAAAGTTAATGATTTTTGCCTAAAACTTCATTTGCGAAGAATATCTGGGCCTCTTGAATTTCACATTTGAGAACATTATCTCACATTTGCGATGGGAGCTGGGGGGGGAGTTCTCTTCGCATTTGCGATAACTGGGTCGCATTTGCAGCCTGGCCTGAGTTCGCATTTGCGAACTATCCTTCGCATTTGCGAAGAATGCAGAAATGTGATGTTCTCGCATTTGAGATGAAACCTTCACATTTGCGGGCTTCGCATTTGTGAAAGCCTAGGTCGCAAATGCGGCATCTGCAGCTGAAAAATTAGGACTTAGACGAGATTTTTGATACATTCTTCAAATTTTCAAACCTAGAAACACAAGAGGCGATTTTCCAAAGAACTTTTCTTCCCCAAATCATCCGTAAGTGATCTTGAACTAATTTCTTTCAATCTTCCACTATTTTTTCCTAAGATTCAACCAAAAATCTAAAGTATTCATGGTGAAATTAGTGGTTTTGGGTAAAAACTAGGGATTTGGTAAATTGGGGATTGAGACCTCAAATTGAGGTCGGATTCCAAAACAAACTACATAACCGCGCTCGGGGGTGAATGGGTAATCAGGTCTTGGTCTAAATTTTGGGTTTGGACCAAGCGGGCCCGAATATTGACTTTTGTTGACTTTTTCAAAGATGGCCTAAATTGAAATCTTTACCATCGTGGGTAGTTTCTAAGTCTTAAATTGAATTGGTGTGTTGGTAACTTGCTAGATTCTATCGGTTCGGAGGCTTGTGTGAAAGGAAAAGTCGTGGTTAAGCTTTGAGTTTGGGACGTTGGAGCAAGGTAAGTGTCGTGGTTAACCTTGATTGAGGGAATATGAATTGTTTGCCTATTTTCTACTTGCTTAATTGTTGGGAACAACGTATATGTGAGGTGACGAGTACTTATGAGTTGTAGTTCGGTTAAAGTTTGCGAGTGGGATGTGGCTTCTTGCAAATTCAGCTTCCATTGTTCATGTTATCCATGTTTAGACTAATATTGTTAAATCGATCGCTTTTATCATGCTTACGAATCTTTTGGTTATAATTGAGTATTGAATTCAAAGTTGTGGTTGACATTGTGGAACCAAATGTGGAAGTAAGGCTTATACTTGTTATTTTATCTCATTGTTGTTAGTGTTCATTGCGTTATGCTAAGGGAGAGTGTTAGTGCACGAAGGGTGATGCCGTGCCGTTTCTATTAAATTTATGGTGAGGCTGAGAGTGTTAATGCATGAAGGGTGATGTCGTGCCATATTGAGAGTATTAATGCACAAAGGGTGATGTCATGCCATTTTGTAAGTGTAATGCACGAAGGGTGATGTCGTGCCATGTTATTAGAGTTAATGCACGAAGGGTGATGCTGTGACGTTTCTATTAATTTCATAGTGAGGATGAGAGTAAAAGCACGAAGGGTGATGCCGTGCATTCTTCTTTTAATGTGTTCACCGGTTCCTATGTGTTCATAGTATATTGGTTGTTCACATTATCATTCTGTTGTAGTTATTTATCTCGTATTCCTCTCAGCATGTTTCCCCTTCCTGATATTACCTATTTAGTTCTTCATTATTGATAGTTGTATACATATACTGTTAAACTGTACAGGTTTGATTTGTAGGTGTCTTGTCTTAGCCTCGTCACTACTTCGTCGAGGTTAGGCTCGACACTTACCAGTACATGGCGTTGGTTGTACTGATACTGCACTCTACACTTTCTGTGCAGATTTTGGTACTGGCTCTAGCTGATTGAGAGATTAGCTGTCGGATTTGCTATCAGGAGATCCAAGGTAGATATGTTGGTGTCCGCAGAACCTGGAGTCTCTTCTTAGTTTTATTTTTTTTTACTGTTTTCTCCTTCAAAACAGTGTATTTTCCCTTCTTCAGACTCTGTTTTTAGTAATCTTAGTAGCTCATGGAATTGTGACTCCAGATCCGGGTGGTTGTAAATGTTGAAGTCTTTATATTATTCTGTATTCGTTGTATTTCATCTTACCTTATTGCTCTTGTTGATTGAATTGAATAAGGTTTAGCTTAAAATACTCTAACGTGGCTTGCCTAGAAAGTGGAATGTTAGGCGTCATCACGGTCCCGGTGGTGGAAATTTCGGATCGTGACAAGTTGGTATCAGAACACTAGATTGCCTAGGTCTCACGATTCACGAGCAAGCTTAGTAGAGTCTGGTGGATTGGTACGGAGACGTCTGTACTTATCTTCCAGAGGCTATGAAGTTTAGGAACAAATTTCACTTTTATTCTGCTATGTCATGCAATTTTATTTTTTTAGTACTGATTGAACTCTTATTCTCTCGCAGATGGCGGGAACACGTACCGCTTTTTCAGTTGAGCAGCAGCCAGAGTCTGCAGTGGCAGCTCCTACGAAGGGAAGTGGCCGAGGTAGGGGCAGAGCTCAGCCTAGAGCCTCAGCAGCAGCCCTAGCAGTGAAGCCTCAGGTAGAGTTTGAGGAGAAGGCTCCAGCCCAGACTGTTCCTGCCAGATCAGCTTAGGTTCTGGAGGGATTCATTGCCGTCCTAGTGCTTCAGTACGCTTTGGTCCGTTCGGTGGGCCTTATGGATAGTGTTGCTCAGACTGGCACATTTCCCATGGCACCAGTTGTCTCTCAGGCTGGAGGAGGAGCACAGACTCCTGCTACTCACACTCCGGAGCAGATGGTTCTCCAGTATCAGACACCTGCAGCTAAGCCAGTCAGAGTAGTTCAGTCGGTTGTTGCGGCACAGGCTGGTGAGGGGCGAGCTATGTCTTCTGAGGCTTTATGGAGATTGGACAAGTTAACCAAGCTCTTTACAGTTCACTTCAATGTTGCATTTTCAGAGGACCCCCAAGAGTATCTTGACAGCTGTCATGAGATTCTACGAAATATGGGTATAGTGGAGACCAATGGGGTCGATTTTGCTGTATTTCAGATGGCTGGTTCTGCCAAGAAATGGTGGAAGATTATTTATTGACCAGAACAGCGGGGTCGCCTGCTCTTATTTGGACCAATTCTCTCAGCTCTTCCTAGAGAAGTTTCTCCCTATCACATAAAGAGTGGAGCATCGTCGTCATTTCGAGCGTCTTCAGCAGGACAGTATGACTGCTACTTATTATGAGACCCGTTTCGTAGATTTGTCCCGTCATGCTTTTCTTTTACTTCCTACCGAGAGAGAGTGAGGAGGTTTATTGAGGGACTTGCTCGGCCTATAAAGTTGCATATGGCTAAGGAGACTAGGAGTGATATTTCTTTTCACGAGGCTGCCAATGTCGCCAGGCGAGTTGAGATGGTTCTTGCTCAGGGAGGTCAGGGGTCTAACAAGAGACCTCGTCATTCGGGTGGGTTCAGCGGTGCCTCATCTGGAGGCAGGGGTACTTTCGGAAAAGGCCATCCTCCCAGGCCATTTCATTCAACACTTCAGGCATCCCACGGTGCTCCAGGTGGTCGTGGCCCTCATATGCCTTATTTTGATCAGCTAGCCTACAATGCACCACCAGCTTCTATCATTGCACCTCCGCTCTTGAGTTTTCAGGGTGGTAACTCAGGTCGTTAGGGTCATTTTCACGGCCAGTAGTCACAGCAGCCGAGCTCTTGTTATACTTGTGGTGATTCGAGGCACATTGTTGTCGCGCCCCCTTCTTCCCCAAGCCCTACTTCTGGGGCCGGTTGAAAGGGTTTATGACATTGGTTAAGACAACTCGTTCCTTTTAGGAAAGAGGTTTCCATATTTTGAAGCGTCGCCACCTAACGATTTTAACGGTGTGTTAGGGCACCTAAAGGGTTCAACTACAACTACGTCGCTAACATGAGATTGGGTAAGGGCTTGAAATTATCCTAAGGGGAAGGTGTTAGGCACCCCTCAGGATCCACAAGTGTGGTTCCCGGCCAAATAGTTTCTGTGAATTTGTACAATTAGCAAATAACAAGTAAAGGCTCAAATAAGAGGGGATTTAAGCCTTAAGCATGCAGATGTTTGAAAACAGTAAAGAAGATTAGCTTTTTAAAATATTACAATCTAAGCATATAAAAGGTATCCTAGGTTTATAATAATAGGGATCACATCAATGCAATACCCGGTAATCACTCCTCGAAGAGGGGCTACACGTGGTATTAGCGCCACGGTCATCATATCCATATTCTACCCTTTCCCACCCTGTGAAAGCAACTAAATCGAGTGTTGGTCTTGACCTCTAATGCATTCTGCTACCCGTACCTTCCTATCAATCCCCGAGAAAATTAGGACTCTTATCCTTAAAGGAGGTGCTAGGCAGACCCTCAGGTTTTAAAGGTGAAAATGCTAAGGTGGCATATAATAAACAAGTAGGACTGCAGATAAAGGGAAAGCATGGAAGGAAGATAAAGGTTCAAGTATTCCTCCACACACAGTACACATAAACAGCATGTCTCATACACAACTAAGGTCCATATTAATTCATAATCCTAAAGCATGGTATCTAGGTGATAACACAAAGACAGATTTATTGCATAACTTAGAGAGGAAGTCTTAATCAGGCTTGCCTACTGGTTTCAAGCCTGCTGACAGTTGAACACCACAAAGGATAGTTCTGGTTTTATTCCTTTATGGCTGATTACCTAAGACTTTCCTAGGCGTGGGACAGTGTATACTAATTATCTGAATTGTTAGAAGGGGTGTTGCAAAGTATTACCTACACATGTTGTTCTAGGTTCAGAACACAGAATTGTTGCCAGTTGTTTTAGAGAAACTGAGTGAAGTGTTTTATACCTTTTACGTGCACCAGTAGTTAGAGTAGGTGTTGTTAAGCGAGTACAAATGAAATCCTAAAACATGGTATCTAATGCGCAGAGATGTAGAATGATGCCGAATCAGAAGCCTAAACATGATCTCTAAATGCACAAATATTGCATTGTTTAAACATGGTTCAGGAGATGTAAACATGACAGGTTTATTAGTGTTGTTTATCCTAAACAGTATCTCTAAGTGTACATGACAACGTAGAGGTTACTAGCACATTTTAGCACAGGACTTTCGAAATGAGATGCCAATAAATGCTGAAAATAGTAAGTGTAAGACCTAGGGAACATGGTCTCTAATGCATGATCTTGCACATATGAGACCTAACCATGATTTCTATTGCACAAATAAGGAATAAAACATAATAGCATGGCTTCTACCCTCTAATAGCTAGTGCATGCAAATTTACCCCTCCCTTTTCACGATCTATCCCCAAAGAGTTGTTTACAACAATAAATATAGGCAGTTGCATGAATTACATAACTGAATAACGAAAAGAAGAAGTTATACTATAGGGAGCCTACTGATAGGCCCAAAATATCCAGGATGCCTCATTGCCATTCTATTCACAACCTTTCACATGATCCAGGTGTGTCAGAATTCCCTAAGGATCTCAAGGGATCCCAGGCAGTGCTCACACCCAGATTTCATAGCCAAGATAGAGTAAGTGCAGTGTGGAATGGCCAACCTTTGTGTGTAAAAGTTCAAAGGGAGCTCAAGGGTCCCAAGGCAATGCTCACACAGAGGGGGAAGAACTTTAGGGGTCTAAGAGTAGAGTGAGAGTGCTCATAGTTTTGAAAAGGTTAAGTAAGAAAACAGTTTTGGAAGAAAGACTTAATGGAAATATAACAAAAGTTTAACTGGTGAAAATAATTTGAAAGAACATGAACATCAATCTCAGAACCAAGGTAGACTCAGCATCACACAAAGGACCCAGAATGATCCAACAACCACAATAGGGGAAAGGAGGTTTGAGGGACACATAGGTGTAGAGTACTGAACATGTAACAGGTAGGAGCATGCATAAATAATTAGAGATCCTAAGGGTTTAGAGGATCAGCAGGGTATAGGATGAAACTAACATGGCAGTACCAACCAGTTTAAGACAGGAGAAGATTCTCTAATCTAATGTATCAAACATAAACATGGAGATTCACATAAAGCCAGATTTGAAGTACACAAAGACATGCTAGATGGATTCCAAGATCCTAGTTACATGTTGAACAACATAATAGTAGGTAAAAGCAAATTAGAAACACAATGAACTGCATCAGTAATAGGAACATGTTGGTTTGAGAGCTGAAATATAAATTAGAACATACCAGTGAAGTGAAGAAAGTAGTAACAGAAAGCAGAAGATAGGCGATGCACAGTAGTTAGCATTGGCTTGCAGCTGGCTAACTTAGAGTAGTAGCAAATAGAAGAGAGAATAGAGAGAGTAGCAAGTTTTAGTTGTGAGAGAGAGAGAGAGAGAGAGTTGAACAGTGTTGTCCGTCCCTTATGCTAAGTAGAGAGTAGAGGTATTTATAGTTTAAAACAGGCAGAAAAATAAGGTAAGAAGTACTAAAATGCCTATCAGAATCAATTAATGCTCGGACTCCCTTTAATTAGGGAGTCACAATTCAAACGGGCACAAACTGTGCTAAACAAGAAAAAGAATCAATCAGAAACTGATTTTTACCGTAATAGGGGTAGTAAAAGTACATGGCATGCAATTAGGACTAAATATGTAATACACAATTAAGGAAAATGTATATTAAACAGTTGACAGCATATTTATGCATATACAAATAGGCAGAGTACAGTTTAATTCTGGACATTAGTCATGAGAATTTCGAATGTGATTCAAAATCATAGAACCAATACCAATTAAGGAGAGTATCACACAAGCAGGAAAGTAGTTCGAAAATTAGCAAAGCAGTATCATTCAAACGGAAATATCCCAGTTTTGAGGGAAATCAAAATAAGTAAAGGACATAGAGTAAAAAATTAATAAACCTTTAATCAAATAATACTGGAATAATATATGTTAAGCAAGAATCAGAAAACCCTAGGTAAAGTAAGAATCACACAAAGTCGGGGATTCAAACTAGAGCATATTATATATCAAAGAAGGATAAACATAGCATATGCAAGAACCTGAAACCCTAACAAGGCAGATAGGGTAAAAATAAAATCACAAGAAGCACAGATCGTTTCATAAGAAACAAGCACACACAAAGATTGAACGAACAAATTATCAGAGACGGCCTAAAATTAGGGCTTTTTAGCATAATAAGTCAAATAGAAAGAAAAACATAAGAGAATCGTTCAAACATAGTAGAAAGTACTTAAAATCAGGAGAAGAATCGTTTGTGAAAAGGGGTTAAGAAACCCTAGTTTTGAAAGTGAAGAAACCGTTTAAGAACAGAGTGATTTCTTTGAAGAAAACATGTAAAACCCCATAATATTCATAGATCTATTACAGATTTAAAGAATCCGAAGGTTCAGAGTCTAGGGTTTCCAAAAAGAACCCAGAAAAGAGGAAGAAAACTCAGAGATATTACTAGTCTTTGGCCAGAAAAGAGTAGATCTTACTCGACCAGACATAGATGGCCGGAAAAATGGCATGAGACCGAAGAGATGAGTGGAACCGCCTCTGGTTAACCTGAGAGCCTCAAACGGTGACACAAGTGCAAAGGATGGAGCCATAGGGCTGGCAGGAGGTGAGACCTCCATGGTTTACGGCGAGGAAGTGGCCGGAGAAGGGATGACAAGGGCCCAGTTGACGAAGAGCTTAGAGAGAAGGGAGAGAACTCAGAGAGACGGCTGAGAAAATGAGAGGGAGGAAATGAGACGGGGGAGGGTAGTCTTTAGGTCTTAATTTGGTAAGGTCGAATATGTACCGTTGATTTGAATTAATCAACGGTTCAGATTAATAGGTGCTTGGGCGGGGTAGGATTTTAGGTCTGGGCTGGGGTGTTTGGGCCAATTTAATCAGGTGGGTTTGGGTTTAATTAGGAGCTAGAATTTAAATAAAAAAATGGCTAGCTGTTAAATACTCAATTAAAATGTTAAAATGCTCAATTAAAATTAATCAAAAGTAACTAATAACTGAAAAAATGAAATTGATGATTAAGAAATTAAATAAAAAATGGTTAATCAGGATTTAAAAAATATAAATGACCAATTATTGGATAGTAATAGCATAAAACATATGGTTAGGCTATAATTGCAAAATTATTGCAATTATAGCCAAAAAGTGCCAATTTGACTAGTTGTGAAATAATTTGATCTTAACAAAACCAAAAATAATGTATTAGTTCAAGAAATGTCTTTGAAATTATTTGTAATGCAATATATAATTAATTATTTGAGATAAAAATACTGGATAAATTAGAAATAAATAATAAAAATATGAGAAAATTATGGAAAAATACCAATTGTTATGGAACTTGATTTTGAAGGTATATATGCAAGTTTCAAAATAGTTTTGAGAAAAAATTGGGTATCAACAGTTTCCCCTATTTACCCTGGAAGGATGGAAGAGTTGTCGGGTAAAGATATGATGGCCAATTTTGACCGAGTGGAAATAGCTTGAAAGGTTCATGCAGCACCCTGGTTTCTGAGCTGCCTACATATCCCTGGTTTTACAGGAATCAGGCCGTATGTAGTTCAGGAGCCATCGTCGATGTATACCGATGAAGTTTTATAAGGACGGACGCAAAGTGCAAGGTTGGGTGCACAAGCGGCTAACGGGGTAGTTAGGAGAACTGGGGCGGGACCGCGCCTGCCATGATGGATGTTGCTTGCCGGGTTACCTGCAAATGAGTAATACAAGCATATCATGCGTAATTTAAACATGATGTAAATTCCCGTTGGACTATGAATGTTGTCTTCGGATGGTTAAGGATGACGTCTTTAGACCATGATGTCCTAGGCCATGAATTGCTTGATGCGGGATTCACAGGCCGTGAAATGATGTTTTCGGGCCATGAAGATGGTGCCTCCGAACCATGATGCCTTTGAATAATGATATGCAAACTGATAAAAGAGATTCTCGGGCCATGACATGGTGCTCTCGGGCCATGAACATGGTGCCTCCGAACGATGACGCCTTTGGATAAGTTGGCGATATTTCAGCCCATGAAGATGCAATAGTATGATGCTTGACAAGACAGAGCTTAGTCTTGCGAATTAAAGGGCAGAGCTTAGCCCAAAAGGAGAGCGCAGTAAATAATGCTAGGGGCATTGGTTGATTTTGAGAAGTAAATGGGAGGCAGCGTTTAGCCTCGGAAGGAGAAGGGTAGCCTTATGCAAGATGCGAATGCAGATGGAGGTAGCATTTAACCTCGGAAGGCAGAATGGTAAACTTATGCAATATGCGAATGCAGATGGAGGTAGCATTTAACCTCGGAAGGCAGAATGGTAAACTTATGCAATATGCGAATGCAGATGGAGGTAGCGTTTAACCTCGGAAGGCATAAAGGTAGCATTATGCAAGATGCAAATACAGATGGAGACATCGTTTAGTCTCGGAAGGCAGAAAGGTAACCTTATGCAATATGTGAATGCAGACGGAGACATCGTTTAGTATCGGAAGGCAGAATGGTAGCCTTATGCAACATGCGAATGCAGATGGAGACAGCGTTTAGTCTCGGAAGGCAGAAAGGTAGCCTTATGCACGATGCCAATGCAGATGGATATAGTGTTTAGTCTCGGAAGGTAGAATGGTAGCCTTATGCAAGATGCGAATGCAGATGGAGACAACGTTTAGCCTCGGAAGGCAGAATGGTAGCCTTATGCAAGATGCAAATGCAGATGGAGACAACGTTTAGTCTCGGAAGGCAGAATGGTAGCCTTATGCAAGATGCAAATGCAGATGGAGACAACGTTTAGTCTCGGAAGGCAGAATGGTAGCCTTATGCAAGATTAAAGGAAGGACAACAAAATTCTTAGCTGGTATTAAATTGCGGTAGAGCATTGTGATAATGAAGCATCGTTTGTGCTGATAATAAATGTTGACATGTGCGACGGGTTTGAGGAACGATGTCTGTTCCTTGAGTGGATATTATGTTTTGGGGCTTTTGCAATTTTTTGTGCCTGCATCCAAAGAAAGATCGTGAGTTTTGTAAAGGGGGAAGGTTAGTTCGCATTCCCGCTAGCTCTGGTTGGCTCGTTTGCTTGATCATGATGATACTATCTGTATCATTGGGGTAGCGTTCACTAAACAAGTTGTTTCAAAAAAATAAATTGCATGATTTTGTAAAAGTATAATATATAATCTAAAATAGTTTTAGATGAACCGACGACATGACACGGTTCAAGACATTGCAACCTTTTATGCTGCGGAATTTTGAGGGTCCTCCTCAAAATTCTGCCCCAGATTGCCGGGTGGACGCCTCTAACTGCTGCTCGCGCGGCGATTTGCTAAACTTGCTTCAGAATTTTGAGAGTCCTCCTCAAAATTTTTCCCCAGTTTCCAATTGCGGGGAAAAATAGATTTTTATTGAATTGTGACCGAACCCATAGGGCTTCCTACGTATCCCCTCTTAAACGGGAATCAGGTCAGGCATAGTTCAATTTAACTCACTGAGAAAGCATAAAGATTACACATAGTAGCGCGTGACTGCATCTGAATTGATCGGTTTCGGCCAAACTTCTCTGTCCATTTCTGCAAGTATGAGTGCTCCTCCTGTCAGCACTCTATGAACCATGTACGGACCTTGCCAGTTGGGAGAGAACTTCCCCTTGGATTCATCTTGATGCGGAAAGATTTTCCTTAACACCAGCTGCCCTGGTGTGAATCGTCTTGGCTTAACTTTCTTGTTGAAGGACCTGTCCATTCTGTTGTGATATAGTTGACCATGACATACTGCATTCATTCTCTTCCCGTTTATGAAAGCTAGTTGCTCATAATGGCTCCTTACCCACTCTGCATCGCTGAGCTCAGCTTCTTGTATAATTCTTAGAGATGGAATCTCCACTTCGGCAGGAATAACAGCCTCTGTACCATAAACTAGCATATAGGGATTTTCCCCTGTTGATGTGCGAACAGTGGTGCGGTATCTCAATAAGGCGAATGATAGCTTTTCATGCCACTGTTTGTGCCTTTCTATCATCTTCCTTAGTATATTCTTGATGTTTTCGTTAGCAGCCTCTACGGCTCCATTCATCTGAGGTCTGTATAATGTGGAATTTTTGTGTTTGATCTTGAGAGTTTCACACATAGCTTTCATCAAGTCACTATTGAGATTAGAACCATTGTCGGTGATGATTGACTCTGAAACTCCGAACCGACAAACAATGCGGTCACGGACAAAGTCGGCCACGACTTTTTTAGTAACTGCTTTGTAGGAGGCTGCTTCGACCCATTTAGTGAAGTAGTCTATGGTGACCAAAATGAACCTGTGGCCACTGGAGGCGGCAGGCTTGATTGGTCCAATAATGTCCATACCCCAAGTGGCAAACGGCCATGGTGAGCTAGTTGCATTGAGCTCACTTGGAGGCACCTTTACTATATCCCCATGTATCTGGAAGCGGTGGCACTTCCGAACATACTGGATGCAGTCTGTTTCCATAGTCATCCAAAAGTAACCAGCTCGGAGTATCTTCTTTGCTAGAATAAATCGTTAATATGGGGGCCACAGGTCCCAGCATGAATTTCTTCCAGCAATTTTGATGCTTCTTTTGCGTCAACACACCTTAATAACCCCAAATCGGGAGTCCTCCTATACAGGAGTCCTCCGTTGTGGAAGAAATTGTTGGACAGTCTCCAAAGTGTGCGTTTCTGAGTGGAATTTGCAAGATCAAGGTATTCTCCTTTTGACAAGTACTCATCGATGTCATGAAACCAAGGATTTCCGTCTGCTTCTTCTTCGACATGTGCATAGTAAGCTGGCTGATTATGGATCTTTATAGTAATAGGGTCAATGAAATTCTTGTCTGGATGCTGGATCATTGAGGAAAAAGTAGCTAATGCGTCGGCGAACTCGTTCTAGATTCTGGGGATGTGCCGGAACTCTATCTTTGTCAACCTCTTTCTTAATTCCTGTACGTGGTGCAGATACGGAAGTATCTTGGAATTCTTTGTTGCCCATTCTCCTTGTACCTGATGTATCAATAGGTCTGAATCACCGATCACTAACAGCTCCTGGACGTTCATGTCAATGGTCATATTGAGCCCCAAGATGCAGGCTTCATATTCGGCCATATTTTTGGTGCAAGGGAACCTGATTTTGGCGGATATCGGATAATGCTGACCAGTCTCTGATACTAGGACTGCTCTAATACCGACTCCCTTGAAGTTTTCTGCTCCATCAAAGAACATCCTCCAACCATCATAGGATTCTGCAATATCTTCTCCTATGAATGATACGTTTTCAGGGGTTCGTATCCTCCGTCTACGGGATTCTCTGCAAGATGGTCTGCCAGAGCTTGTCTTTTAACTGCCTTCTAAGTCATGTAAACAATGTCGAATTTGCTCAGCAGGATTTGCCACTTGGCTAGCTTGCCAGTGGACATAGGCTTCTGAAAGATGTACTTTAATGAATCCATCCTTGATATGAGATATGTTGTGTAGGCACAGAAGTAATGCCTCAGCTTTTGGGCGACCCAAGTTAGAGCGCAACAGGTATGCTCTAATAGAGAATACTGGGCCTCATATGGAGTGAACTTCTTGCTGAGGTAATAAATATCTTGTTCCTTCCTTCCCGTTTCATCATGCTGCCCCAGAACGCAACTGAAAGCTCCATCTAACACGGCAAGATAGAGTAACAGAGGTCTGCCTAGATTGGGCGGTACTAAGACTGGCGGTGTTGACAAATATTCCTTGATTCTGTCGAAAGCCTTTTGACAATCATCGGTCCACTCGGTCGCAGCGTCCTTCTTCAGCATCTTAAATATTGGCTCAAAGATGACTGTAGACTGTGCTATAAACTGGTTGATGTAATTAAGCCTCCCCAAGAATCTCATCACATCTTTCTTGTTCCTTGGTGGTGGTAGTTCTTGAATGGCTTTGACTTTTGACGGATCCAATTCTATTCCCCGGCGGCTTATAATAAACCCCAGCAACTTCCCAGCAGGAACCCCGAATGCACACTTCGCGGGGTTTAGTTTCAGATTGTATTTTCGCAATCTATTAAAGGACTTCCCTAAATTCTCCATGTGATCAGCAGATTTCTTTGATTTGATAATGACATCATCCATGTACACCTCGATCTCTTTGTGAATCATGTTATGGAATATAGTGGTTATGCCCTCATGTAGGTGGCCTCTGCATTCTTTAGGCCGAATGGCATCATGTTGTAACAATAAACTCCCCACGGCGTGATGAACACCGTTTTCTCAGCATCTTCCTCATCCATCCAAATCTGGTGATAACCGGCGAAGCAATCCACAAAGGACTGCAAGTCATGCTTGGCGCAGTTGTCAATCAGAATGTGTATATTTGGTAATGGGAAGTCATCTTTCAGACTGGCTCGGTTGAGATGCCGTAGTCGACGCAGACTCTAACCTTCCCGTCCTTCTTTGGCACAGGTACAATGTTGGCTAACTATGTCGGGTACTCCACCACTCGGATAACTTTGGCGTTGATCTACTTGGTAACTTCTTCTTTGATTTTCAAAATCATGTCGGGTTTGAACTTTCTGAGCTTTTGTTTCACCGGTGGACACATTGGATTGGTTGGCAGTTTGTGAGCCACAATAGACGTACTTAGACTAGTCATGTCATCATACGACCATGCAAAATACGTCCTCATACTCATTTAGAAACTTTGTGTATTATTTCTTTTCTGATGGTGACAAATGAATGCTGATGCGAGTCTCCTTGACGTTTTCTGAATCTCCTAGGTTGATAACTTCAGTCTCGTCCAGGTTGGACTTAGGTCTTTTCTCAAAGTTCTCAAATTCTTTGACAATCTCGTCAGGTATGTCGTCTTTGTCTAAAGCAATGTCCATTTGCTGTGTTGTCTCATTGCATGTTACAGTCATCGGTTCATCAAGACAAGTAATAGTAATGTTGTATAAATAAAGTAATGAGAGAAAACAATAGCAATAAATATCAGATTCGTAAGAGAAATTTAGAAGATGCTTTGATGAATTGAATAATTGTTTTGAACATTGAAGAGCTTATTGCAGAAATTGAAAAATGCAGGAAAAGGAAAATCATTATTTAAATAAAACAGTAAATAATGCTTGTTTTAGCCTTGCTACCCCGAGGCTCGTCGGGCTTTGGTCGTCTTGATAGACCAGTTCCTGAGATATGTCCCCTCGATTACAGTCTGTATGGAAGGGCCTTCCTCCCCCTCCTCCTCGAGAACAACACAACAATCCATATCCTCATCCTTTAGAAACAAACTTCTCATCGCTGCAAGTGCTTATTCTTCGTCTTATCCGTAAATAATGTCAGCCTGCTTGAAAGTCTGCTCACGATGAGGTATCGGCTGATCCAAAGGGTAATAGGGATTGCTCCAAGGTGGCGACCAGTCGTTGAATTCCTGCCAAGTGTACTCATACCCCAGACCGAAAGTGGTACCATGTTTCTTGAGTTTTATGGGCTTTGTGATCCCTTGGAGGTTCTTACAGAGACCTTTTCCTGGCTTATCTCTTCTCCAAATCAGGATTCTCTCAATCTTGCTATCCTACCACTTGTCCTTGTTGATAGCATTGACCTGCTCAATGTGGTGGTAAGCTCCCCCACCTATCTTCCTTTTTCTGCCAATCACCGGAATAGTTTGACGACTATAAATGAGGTTGCTACCGTCTCCGTGAATAATCACCTCTTGGTGGTTCCACTCGAATTTTACCGCCTGATGTAGCGTTGACGCTACGACCCCAGCAGCATGAATCCAGGGTCGTCCCAACAATAGGTTGTAGGATGCTGGCACATCTATCACCTGGAAATCCACTTCGAATCAAGTTGATCCCATCTGCAGACATAGACTGATCTCCCCCATGGTGGACCTCTGAGAAATGTCGAAGACTTTCACATTGATCGCTCCATCCCTTATCTCATGTAGCCCTTTACCCAATTTCTTGAGTGTTATCAACGGACAGATGTTAAGACTGGAACCTCCATCGATCAAGATCCTTGTGATAAAATGATCTTCGCATTGCACGGTGATGTGCAGCAGTTTGTTGTGCCCCACTCCTTCATGTGGTAGTTCATCCTCATGAAAAGTGATTTTATGACTCTCTGATACCTAGCCTACCATATTGGCCATTTCCCGGCTAGTGATGTTGTTTGGCATATATGCTTCACTCAACACTTTCAACAAAGCATTTCTGTGTGTTTCAGAATTCTGCAGCAAAGAGAGGATGGATATGTGTGCCGGTGTCTTGTTCAGCTGATCGATGACTGAATACTCCTTAGCCTGTACCTTTCTCCAAAGGTCATCGGGACCTGTTTCGATAAGGGGAGGTCGGTTGGCAACCTACTTGCTTGACTCGGCTGGTCAGTTTCCTAATCTCCTTGGCCAGGTTCTTGATAAGTAAATCCTTTCCGTCAGACTCGGATGCCTGTGAGGTAGGCGGAGTGGAGTGGGTCACGGTTTCAACATAGATGGGATTGTTATAGGTGTGGAAATGGTCCTTTGTGGGGTTTTGAGGTTCTGGGATGAGTAGTGGAGTGTTATTTGAGGTGTGGCAAGCATTGCACTGCGTCGGGAGAGTTTGGTTCTTTGGGGGAGTGACGTGATGGTGAGGTGCGGGATGATTTTGTTGTCTTGGGATATTTTGTGGAGGTGCGGGATTTTGAGCATTTGGAAGGTTGACGTCGGGGATGTTAAGGTAAAAAGACAAGTTGGCCAGATTCTGGACTTGATCGAGTTCTTCCTAAAACTTCAGCAATTTCTTTTCAAGTGGTGACATGCTTTCATGCAGGACCTGAATACCTCGGCCACCAGTGGCCTCTACTCGTTCAGTCATATTCTCCTTTCTGGTGCCGTTGGACTCTTCCATCTTACTTTTGCCTTTGTCTTTGCCCTTAGGAGGACTAGGAGGAGGAGTAGGTGGAGGGCTCTTGGATCTTGTGCGATAGGCTGATGATGCCAGAATGCCCGAACTAACCTTTGGGGNAAAAAAAAATAAAAACAAAAGGTAACCAAGTCAGTGAGGATTATGAAAATAATATTGCGGTATTTAAACACGTAATGTAGAAATGTAAAGCGCGTCCTAAGTTGGGAACCTCTTTGTGCCCAAGGTAGGCCTAGCGACAAATTGATTTGGAGAACTTAAAATGCTAAATGCCTCATTTTATTGATAAGAAAAATAGACAAATCCC
>ML398333.1:0-46845 GCA_005239525.1 Nicotiana knightiana | reverse complement strand
AAATAAAAGTCACTAATGGCCATTGGCCTTATTACATTGATAGAAAAATAAAGACACTCCTATCTACTTGGTCCCAGAAGGACCTTCCCCAGACTCGGCATTCTTACTTTCCTTGTACAGTTTTCCCAGCTCGCGAAGTCCCAGCAACAAGTAGGTTCTGGCTAGTTATCCCCCTCAGCTCCCTCAGCCTTTTGACAATATTTGACTCTATTGATGAACTTTTCTTCCAGCTCGACTATACCTCGTTCCAAGTACCCCAGCCTCTTGTTGGCGTTGATAGCCATGTCCTTCCATTCCTCGATCAGTTTCTTGTTGGACTCATGTATCTTGTGGTGGTCATCCTCATATTCGGATCCTTTTGCGCAGTTGGTTGTATTTGACTTGTGCCTCGGCCCTCTCATCTATAACCCTGTGACCTCGGGCGTACCCCAGCTTGCTCTGGCCACCCAAATCCTCTTCTAACCAACCAACATAGAAAGGGGTACAACCGGCATGATATATGTCTGGCTCAATGGTGTCTTTCTTAAATATAATCTTGCAGTGCCACAGGTGCTAAGCTTGGAACTTGTGAGGACTGTCATTATTTTTAAAGTCAGCTCGAAGATGGCTCATATTCTCGATCCTAAGGATGACTTGCTTCCTACCTGCTTGCCTCATAACTCGAAGAGGGACGTAAGGGTATGTCCCCCTTAGACCAATCAATATCAGAAATGATGCGTCTCGGGATCGAATGATGAACTCATCCGTTGGAAACCATTCAAACATCCATTGAACCTGCTCTTCAGTCAGGTTATCAAAAAGCTCAACCCATCCCTCGGCATTTTCAGGCTGAGCGAACATGTCGAGGATATAATTCATTTGCTTTGGGTGATGGAAAGCGATGTGGTCATCCCACATTCTGCGGTGAATGTCTTGTCGGTATTCGCCTCTTTGGAGATATTCCGTGATCTAGAGTTGAAGTAATAAATTCCAACCTTCGAAGTGCTTTACTCCTTGTTGACACCTTTCTAAGGCCCGATATATGTCTGCAACAATCATGGGCACAATGCTGAAGTTTTCCCATCTACCCCTTCCATTATGGTCTTATTTACCATGGCAAGCCTGGTATGGATCCTTTCCTTTTACATCGAGAACACGATCAAACCCAAAAAACAAACAATAAACACGAACACTCGGCGATGGACGTGTCCCAGAGAGGTGATAGCAAACTCGTCATGGTAGGTATGATATGATTTGATGTAGCCATACCTTTCGTACAAGTAGTCAAAAGGAATGTACGAATCCTCCAAACATACCAATTCTGCGTCCTTTTTCAGGCCCATCATTTTGAGGAAACTTTTGCCTGTGCGGTTCTCAGGCATCAACAACCCTGGAGTTTCCCATACTAGGTTAGCAACGTCATTTTGATGTTCCCAAAGCGGAACACGGACCTTTCGCGATCCTAGAACAGGGTAGCAGCCTCTATTATCATTTTGTTTGGCTGGATTTCCAGGAGAGATGGTAGGTTACCCAAGTGTTTCCTGACAATAGCCTTGTCGCTAGAGTGCAGATCCTCCCACCAACTCAACAGTCTTGGGTGGATATTGGAGACCACGCCGAATCTGGGGACTCCGTGCCTCATTTTTCTGCAAAACAAATAAGGTTAGGCCCTTACCCCCACCAGACTCGACTATTTATCATCAATAATTAACAGGAAGCATTTTGTTCTCCAAATAAATGCACAGAACGTGAGGGCGTCCGTTTGGGTTTAGGGAAACCCGGTGGACTTTTCGATAAGGCTATCTTAAAAGCTACCGTGCGGACGACACTTTAGCTCGACTAGGTTTGACCATGATGCATGCAACAGTGCGACAGAGTAAGGTTTCTATAGGGTTTTAGACCAGTACCCTTGAGTGGACAACTCAAGGGGGAAAGGCACGGAACCGTCGACTGCACCACTGATCGACTAGTTTTACCGCAAATAAGCCGTTTCGAATTTATTGGGTAATAATATAAGAAGAGCGCAACCACTCATCAAGTGTTGCTATAGTATTTTGTTTGGCACGAGTGGAGTATGAATGTAGAGCATGATTATGCAATAAGTATTAAAACAAGTTGTCACGTATTTGCACATTAAAGAAAGCGGTAAAAACAACAGTAATGATTTAAAGCAGTTACAAAAGAAAACAAAGAGACATGTCAGTTTCGTCTTTGAATAAAATTAAATACCTGAAGTAAACAATTAATTGCATGTAAAGGGAATAGGAAAGGGTGCAGGTATTTAAAAATAAAGGCACAAATTCACGAAACAATTTGAAATGATAAAAGCCTGGATATCCCCAGCAGAGTCGCCATGCTGTCGCGCCCTCCTTCTTCCCCAGGCCCTCCTTCCGGGGCCGGTTGAAAGGGTTTATGACATTGGTTGAGACAACTCATTCCTTTTTGGAAAAGGGTTTGCATATTTTGAAGAGTCGCCACCTAACGATTTTAATGGTGCGTTAGGGCACCTAAGGGGTTCAACTACAACTACGTTGCTAACCAGAGATTGGGTAAGGGCTTGAAATTATCCTAAGGGGAAGGTGTTAGGCACCCCTCAGGATCCATAAGTGTGGTTCCGTCCAAATGGTTTCTGTGAATTTCTACAATTAGCAAATAACAAGTAAAGGCTCAAATAAGAGGGGATTTAAGCCTTAAGCATGCAGATGTTTGAAAACAGTAAAGAAGATTAGTTTTTCAAAAGATTACAATCTAAGCATATAAAAGGTATCCTAGGTTTATAATAATATGGATCACATCAATGCAATACCCGGTAATCACTAAATCGGTGATTCATATCCATATTCTACCCTTTCCCACCCCGTGAAAAAAACTAAATCGAGTGTTGGTCTCGACCTCTAATGCATGCTGTTACCCGTCCCTTCCTATTAGTCCCAGAGGAAATTAGGACTCCTATCCTTAAAGGAGGTTCTAGGCAGACCCTCAGGTTTTAAAGGTGAAAATGCTAAGGAGACATATAATAAACAAGTAGGGCTGCAGATAAAGGGAAAGCATGGAAAGCAGATAAAGGTTCAAGTATTCCTCCACACACAATACACATAAACATCATGTCTCATACAAAACTAAGGTTCATATTTCAGAATCCTAAAGCATGGTATTTAGGTGATAACACAAAGATAGATTTATTGCATAACTCAGAGAGGAAGTCTTAATCAGGCTTGCCTACTGGTTTTAAGCATGCTGACAGTTGAACACTAATCACAAAGGATAGTTCTGGTTTTATTCCTTTATGGCTGATTACCTAAGACTTGCCTAGGCTTGGGACAATGTATACTAATTATCTGAATTGTTAGAGTGGCTGTTGCAAAGTATTACCTACACATATTGTTCTAGATTGTTCATAACACAGAATTGTTGCTAGTTGTTTTAGAGAAACTGAGTGAAGTGTTTTATACCTTTTACATGCACCAGTAGTTAGACTAGGTGTTGTTAAGCGAGTACGAATGAAATCCTAAAACATGGTATCTAATGCACAGAGATGCAGAATGATGCAGAATCAGAAGCCTAAACATGATCTCTAAATGCACAAATATTGCATTGTTTAAACATGGTTCAGGAGATGTAAACATGACAGGTTTATTAGTGTTGTTTATCCTAAACAGGATCTCTAAGTGTACATGGCAGCGTAGAGGTTATTAGCACATTTTAGCACAGGACTTTCGAAATGAGATGCCAATAAATGCTGAAAACAGTAAGTGTAAGACCTAGGGAACATGGTCTCTAATGCATGATCTTGCACATATGAGTCCTAAGCATGGTTTCAATTGCGCAAATAAGGAATAAAACCTAATAGCATGGCTTCTACCCTCTAATAGTTATAACATGCAGATTTACCCCTCCCTTTTCACTATCCATCCCCAAAGAGTTATTTACAACAACTATTACAGGCATTTGCACGAATTACATAACTGAATTATGAAAAGAAGACGTTATATTATAGGGACCCCACTGATAGGCCCTGAATCTCTAGAATTCCTCATTGCCATTCTATTCACAACCTCTCACATGATCCAGGTGTGTCAGAGTTCACTAAGGATATCAAGGGATCCCGGGCAGTGCTCACACCCAGATTTCATAGCCAAGATAGAGTAAGTGCAGTGTGGAACGGCCAGCCTTTGTGTGTCTAAGTTCAGAGGGAGCTCAAGGGTCCCAAGGCAATGCTCACACAGAGGGGGCAGAACTTAAGGGGTCTAAGAGTAGAGTGAGAATGCTCATAGTTTTGAAAAGGTTAAGTAAGAAAACAGTTTTGGAAGAAAGACCTAATGGAAATATAACAAAAGTTTAACTAGTGAAAATAATTTGAAAGAACATGAACATCAATCTCAGGACCAAGGCAAAGTCAGCATCACATAAAGAACCTAGAATAATCCAATAACCACAACAGGGGAAAGGGGGTTTGAGGGACACATAGGTGCAAAGTACTGAACATGTAACAGGTAGGAGCATGCATAAACAATCAGAGATCCTAAGGGTTCAGAGGATCAGTAGGGTATAGGATGAAACTAACATGGCAGTACCAACCAGTTTAAAACAGGAGAAGATGCTCTAATATAATGTATCAAACATAAACATGGAGATTCATATAAAGCCAAATTTGGAGTACATAAAGACATGCTAGATCGAATCCAAGATCCTAGTTACATGTTGAACAACAGAATAGTAAGTAAAAGAAAATTAGAAACACAATTAACTGCATCAGTAATAGGAACGTGTTGGTTTGAGAGCTGAAATATGAATTAGAACGTACCAGAGAAGTGAAGAAAGCAGTAACACAAAGCAGAAGATAGGACATGCACAGTAGTTAGCCTTGGCTTGCAGCCGGCTAACTTTCAGTAGTAGCAAATAGAAGAGAGAATAGAGAGAGCAGCAAGTTTTAGTTGTGCGAGAGAGAGAGAGAGAGAGTTGAACAGTGTTGTCCGTCCCTTATGCTAAGAAGAGAGTAGTGGTATTTATAGTTTAAAATGCCAATCAGAATCAATTAATGCCCGGAATCCCTTTAATTAGGGAGTCACAATTCAAACGGAAACAAACTGTGCTAAACAAGGAAAGGAATCAATCAGAATATGATTTTTACCGTAATAGGGGTAGTAAAAGTACATGGCATGAAATTAGGACTAAATATGTAATACACAATTAAGGAAAATGTATATTAAACAGTTGACAGCATATTTATGCATGTAGAAATAGGCAGAGTACAGTTTAATTCTGGACATTAGCCAAGAGAATTTCGAATGAGATTCAAAATCATAGAACCAGTACCAATTAAGGAGAGTATCACACAAGCAGGAAAGTAGTTCGAAAATTAGCAAAGCAGTATCATTCAAAGGGAAATATCCCAGTTTGAAGGAAATCAAAATCAGTAAAGGACATAGAGTAAAAAATTAATAAAGCTTTAATCAAATAATACTGGAATAACATATGTTAAGCAAGAATCAGAAAACCCTAGGTAAAGTAAGAATCACACAAAGTCGAGGATTTAAACTACAGCATAGTATATATCAAAGCGGGATAACATAGCATATGCAAGAACCTGAAACCCTAACAAGGCAGATAGGGTAAAAAGAAAATCACAAGAAGCACAGATCGTTTCATAAGAAACAAGCACACATAAAGATCTAACGAACACATTATCAGAGACAGCCTAAAATTAGGGCTTTTTAGCAAAATAAGTTATATAGCAAGAAAAACATAAGAGAATCGTTCAAACATAGTAGAAAGTACTTAAAATCAGGAGAAGAATCATTTTTGAAAAGGGGTTAAAAACCCCTAGTTTTGAAAGTGAAGAAATCGTTTAAGAACAGAGTGATTTCTTTGAAGAAAACATGTAAAACCCCATAATATTCATAGATCTATTACAGATCTAAAGAATTGGAAAGTTCAGAGTCTAGGGTTTCCAAAAAGAACCCGGAAAAGAGGAAGAAAACTCAGAGATATTACCGGTCTTTGGCCGGAAAAGGGTAGATCTTACTCAACCAGCCATAGATGGCCGAAAAAATGGCATGAGACCGGAGAGACTAGTGGAACCACCTCTGGTTCACCTGAGAGCCTCAAACGGTGACACAAGTGCAAAGGATAGAGCCATAGGGCTGGCAGGAGGTGAGACCTCCATGGTTTCCGGCGAGGAAGTGGCCGGAGAAGGGAGAACAACTGCCCAGTAGACGAAGAGCTTAGAGAGAAGGGAGAGAACTCAGAGAGACGGCTGAGAAAATAAGAGGGGGGAAATGAGACGGGGGAGGGTAGTCTTTAGGTCTTAATTTGGTAAGGTCGAATCTGGACCGTTGATTTGAATTAATCAACGGTTTAGATTAATAGGTGCTTGGGCCGGGTAGGATTTTAGGTCTGGGCTGGGGTGTTTGGGCCAATTTAATCAGGTGGGTTTGGGTGTAATTATGGGCTAGAATTTAAATTAAAAAATGGCTAGTTGCTAAATACTCAATTAAAATGTTAAAATGCTCAATTAAAATTAATTAAAAGTAACTAATAACTGAAAAAATGAAATTGATGATTAAGAACTTAAATAAAAAATGGTTAATCAGGATTTAAAAAATATAAATGACCAATTATTGGTTAGTAATAGCTTAAAACATATGGTTAGGCTATATAGCCAAAAAGTGCCAATTTGACCAGTTGTGAAATAATTTGATCTTAACAAAATCAAAAATAATGTATTAGGTCAATAAATGTCTTTGAAATCATTTGTAATGCAATTTATAATTAATTATTAGAGATAAAATATTGGATAAATTAGAAATAAATTAATAAAAATATGAGAAAATTATGGAAAAATACCAGTTTTTATGGAACTTGATTTTGAAGGTATATATGCAAGTTTAAAAATAGTTTTGAGGAAAAATTGGGTATCAACAATTCCTAGATTTTGCCCTCGTGCATCGAGCAGTTCACAGCACAGGGTTCTTGTGCCATGGTCCCGGCATCGGGTGTTGCACCGCCCGATTAGCCAGCTAGAGGTAGGGGTCAGGAAGCCAGAGGTGGTGGTCCGACCATTAGAGGTGGAGGTCAGGCCGTTAGAGTTGGAGGCCAACCTGCCAGGGGCCGTCCTAGAGATGTAGTTCAGGGTGGTGGGGCCCAGCCCCGATGCTATGCTTTTCCAGCCAGGCGTGAGGCTGAGTCATCCAACGTCGTTATCACAAATATTGTTTCAGTTTGCAGTAGAGATACTTCAGTTCTATTTGATCCGGGATCTACTTACTCCTATGTGTCATCTCATTTTGCTTCATATTTGGTTATGCCTCGTGATTCTTTGAGTGCCCCTTGTATATGTGCCCACACCTGTGGGGGATGATATTGTTGTAGAACATGTTTATCGTTCTTGAGACTAGTATAGATCTTCTACTTCTCGATATGGTTGATTTTGATGTTATATTATTTATGGATTGGTTGTCACCTTATCACGCTATATTGGACTGTCACGCCAAGACGGTGACCTTAGCCTTGCTGGGGTTGCCTTGATTAGAGTGGAGGGGGACTCCTGCCTATTCTATCAGCAGGGTTATCTCTTATACAAAGGCTCGACGTATGGTCGAGAAGGGATGTCTAGCTTATTTGGCTTATGTTTGTGATTCTAGTGCAAGGGTTCCTTATATGGATTCTGTGTCAGTTGTTCATGAGTTTCCAGAGGTATTTCATGTAGACCTGCTGGGGATGCCACCCGACAGGGATATTGATTTCGGTAATGATTTGGCTCCGCGCACCTATCCCATTTCCATTCCGTCATGCCGTATAGACCCGCCAGAATTGAAAGAATTAAAGGAACAGTTGCAAGATTTTCTTGATAAAGGCTTCATTATACCTAGTGTCTCGCCCTGGGGTACACCCGTGTTGTTTGTGAAGAAGAAGGATGGATCGATGAGGATGTGAATAGATTACCGGCAGTTGAACAAAGTCATCATCAAGAACAAGTGTCCATTGCCGAGGATTGATGATTTATTTGATCAACTTCAGGGGGGCAAGGTGTTTCCGAAGATTGATTTGAGATCTGGATATCATCAGTTGAGGATTAGGGCATCCGATGTCCCTAAGATAGCTTTTCGGACTCGGTACGGGCATTATGAATTTCTAGTAATGTACTTTGGGTTGACAGATGCCCCGGCAGCATTCACAGATTTGATGAACCGAGTGTTCAAGATTTATTTGGACTCCTTTGTGATTGTAAGCATTCATATCTTGATCTACTCCCGCAGTTGAGAGGAGCACGAGCAGCATCTTAGGATTGTGCTTCAGACTTTGAGAGACAGCCAGTTGTATGCTAAATTTTCAAAGTACGAGTTTTTGGTTGGATTCAATTGCTTTCTTGGGCCATGTTGTATCAGTAGAGAGAATTCAGGTGGATCTTAAGAAGGTTGAGGAAGTTCAGAACTGGCCTAGTTTCACGGCCCAAACCTGGGGAGGGGTGGCTGACGCTCGGTGCCGTACTAGCCCGAGTGAACCATTCTATAACTCATTCTTTCTATGACCATCGTGGGCCAACATGGCAACAACTCGTAGTGCATAATTGTAAGTGGGCGAACACTGTATCAATAAACTATCGTTCTTAAAACATGAATACATATGAGTTGTCAAGGCCTCGGTTATATTGTACAAAATGAACATATGTCTACAAAGCCTCTAAGATTATTTGACATCAAATGGGTTAGGGTACCGACCTACCCATAAGTGTGAAGCAAAATTCTGACATGATGATTCATAGACTCGGCTGCACTCTGAATGAGGTGGAGTCTTACCGATCATTCGCTGAATGCCAATCTCGTCTACTATGAGGGCTCGTCAAACTGATTATCTATACCTGCAAGCATGAATGCAGCGTCCACAACAAAAAGGACGTTTGTACGATTAATGTACTAACTATGTAAGGCAGAACTGAAATATAACCATAATTCAACATTAATTAAAGACATATAGGAATCAACCTGAATCTCTGAAGTGCCCCCGTATATGCATACTTATTATACTTATATGTGTATATATAACCTCTTTGGAACTATTATCCATATCGATGCATGACTACCCAACTGATCAATGGTAACTAACCAACCGGCCGTAGCTCGGTGATAAATGCATGACTGCCTAACTAGTCGTAAATAATGATACATAACTGCCCAACCGGTGGTAACGTCTCGACCGGCCATAGCACGATGATAAATGAAGATGCATGTCTGCCCAACCGGCCGTAGCACGGTGGTAAATGAATATGCATGACTACCCAATCGCTGGTAAATAATGATACAAAACTGCCCGACTAGTTGTAGCACGGTGTTAAATGCATGAAGATGCATGTATCACTATATTAAAAACATTAACATCTCTATCATATACCTCAATAGGGACTTAGGGACATACTTAGACATCACTTTACAGTAATGAATAACATAGACATCCTTAACTGCTAAGAGTAGAATCACTTATGGAATAGCATTACGTTTACGTATCGTTACTTGGATCATGCCAAAAGAAAAAAAGGATTAGCCTTAACATACCCGAGTTGATTCTCTTGACAATCCCTCTAACACACATTAATTACAACAAAATACGTGATTTCAAGATCGGAGTAGGGAACAATCCGTATGATATTCTTGAGAAAGATTGCATCGTACTCTCTTAGAATCGCAAAATCTCACGTTGTTAAGTATTAAGTAGTCTTGTATGAGATTTGATTGTAGAAATCACGGATATAATTTTGTGTTGAAACGTGATGCTTGTATCTTCTAATCTCAAGGGTATAAGAAAACATTAGCTTGCGTGTGCTGGGGGGAAGTGAATATCACTATGCAAATCATGTTCAGAAAGCTAAAGAGTGGTGTAAATCTTGTTAAGTAAGCATACTCATAATAGAGCTCTAGTGTGTGACACTACCAGCGAGAAAAAGAAAGTAGATATGGTGTAGCCATGAAACTATAAGCATATGGAAAAAAAATGATTGATCAGCAATATACCTACAACCTAGCAATTGAAAAGATTTGAAAATTTCAATCTTAAATCTTGTTATAAAAATCTAGAAAGGAATGAGGAAACAACTGAGATGTAACTTTCTTATGCTCTAACAATGTGACACCATGCTTCATAGTGTATGAGTCACTTAATGGACCATATGGGGCTGTCACGTGAGCTTCTTAATTTATCCAAAGATTTTAATTAATCTCCCACTAAAAATCATTAATTATCCAATTATCTCAACTTACTTAAAACACTACTCACTTTTAACGCACATTATACATCTTACTATCATGGTCATGTGGTATCATATAAAATTAATACATACATTATTATTTCATTAAAACATCCATGTAAAACTACAGATATTTTCTCAGCTTCTAATTTTCCTAATCTCATATATAATTCTTAAAATGGTAAAAAGATAACCTTCGTTTCTTGTGAGAAAATAATTTCTATTCTTGCAATAAAGAAAATCTCATAAACTATCTCATATTATGTGTATAATTTAAATTATGTTCGAAAGTAGTAATATTAATAAAAAATATAAAATCATATTTTTCAAACCCCTTTTTTTTAAATATTCCACTCAAAATAAATACCATATCAAAATGTATCTAACTGTATCAATAGTTAAACTTATGGAGTCTTATAATAACATAGTCACAAATCCTCTATAATCTCATGAATGATCTTAATCCCTTTAAGCTCATATGGATTACTACAAGTCATCATAATATCAAAGTACGGGTTGTAACATCCTCCCCCCTTTAATACATTCGTCCTCGAATTTTAACTCTTACAGATTTACAAAACTTTTACTAGGGTCTCCTGTGTAAATTAAACTAAAACCCAAAATATATCTGAAGTCTTGACTATTAACAACCTTTTGTACTTGAGTATCTCGTATCTTCTTCACCTTTACCTTACTTACCTTTCAATCTCGCATCGTATCTTCTGTTTCTTTCATAACCTTTCTTCCACACAGGTGGAAATTACGCCTTAAAGCTCTACTGTAATACATGCACCTCTGGTGCATACAAAATCTGGCGAAAGCTTCATACTGACTTTTTACCACTCAGCTCTATGGCACGATCTGGAAACAAAATAAGGGTAACATTTCCTAAATTCCCTATAGCCTCTCAATTATAAATGTGGCCCGCAACACACCCAAAAGTAATACTCTACTAGGCACGGCTTTGTAGACTCCCTAGGACACGACCCGCTCTGATACCACTTTATCATGTCCCAAACCTAGGGATGCGTTGGTGGCACTCAGTGTCGTACTGTCCCGAGCAAACTATTCTGTAACTCATTCTTTTTGTGACCATCGTGGGCCAACATGGCAATAACTCGTAGTGCATAATTGTAAGTGGGCGAACACTGTATCAATAAATTATCGTTTCTTAAAACATGAATACATATGGGTCGTCAAGGCATCAGATATATTGTACAAAATGAACATCTGTCTACAAAGCCTCTAAGATTATTTGACATCAAATGGGACAGGGTACCGGCATATCCATAAGTCTGTAGCAAAATTCTGACACGATGATTCATAGATTCAGCTACACTCCGAATGAGGTGGAGTCTTACTGATCCTTCACTGAATACCAATCTCGTCTACTATGAGGGCTTGTCAAACTGATTATCTATACCTGCAGACATGAATGCAGCGTCCACAACAAAAATTACGTCAGTGCGAATAATGTACTGAGTATGTAAGGCAGAACTAAAACATAACCATAATTCAACATTAATTAAAGACATATAAGAATCAACCTAAATCTCCGAACCTGTATATGCATACAGTAAAGACCCGTAAAATGTTATGGCTAAAAAAAATGCCCAAATAGGTCCCCGTGTTGTTATAATTGTAGAAATTCTTAAAACGGACCCTTTTTGAGTAAAAAGTACCCCAGGACTTAAAAGATATAATTTTCCATATTTGCGCAGGTCTGCGGTCCACTATGCGATCGCAGATCAGGTATGCGGACCGCATAGTGGTCGCATACTTGGACAGCTTGCTGTCCATTTTGAGGACAGCTATGCGAACTAGAATGCGATCGCATTTCACGAATGTGGCCGCATAGTTATCGCATTCTTGCACCTTGACTTTTGCGGAGGGAGTTATGCGACGCACTATGCGATCGCAGATCAGGTATGCGGACCGCATAGCAGGAATGCGATCGCATTCCTGACCGCATTTCTGCTTCGGGACTGTTAAATTTTTAATTTTATACCCGAACCCCAGTTTATTAAAACACTTACCCCCTTCCATTTTAAAGATTTTTTTAACAAAATAGAGAGAGAGAAAAGAGAGTTCTAGAGAGAGAAAGTTCTAACTTCATCAAAATGATCCTCCTTTATCACTCAAGCTTGGAACTAATCAAGTAGGACACCATTTTCTTCACCATAAGAGGTAAGCTTCTTACCCCATCAACCTTAATTTCCAGATTTTTGTTAAAATGAAACATGGTTAGGTGAGTTCGTAAAGATGGGGGTAGGGATTTTGCATGCATATAACCAACTAGTCATAATCTAGTAAAGGGAAACGGGTTTGGGTAATTATTCACAAAAAAAGTTTTATTAATCTAAGGGGGGTCACATAGCGTTCGATAAAATTCCTAAATGAGTTCGAGTTATGTTTATGATTCCTAATTCTAAGTTCAATTATGCCATATTGTGAACTAGATTGAAGGTGCTAGAAGGTCTGGTGAATTGTGGTAGAAATTAAGGAAAAATCCCAAATCAAGGTATGTATGGCTAACTTTAATCTTTGTAGAGTCACCTTGTTGGTGTCCGAGCACACGGTATGAAATTCTTGCTTGAGCATATGTGAATCAATTGTCCTGCTGTGTTGAGGTGTAAGATTTCATTCTCTGATTTTCTTAGTCGATTACCATGCTAATTGCGATTGTGAAGAGTGATTCTTTGTGCTTATCCTACCATGTGTAAGGTTCATTAAATGTTCGAATATTGGCAGCATGTGCTACTAAATGAAAGAATGTTAACATACTCTAATGTGGGAAGGAATCTAATTGCTAAGGGTCGAGTGTGTCAAATAAGGAAAAGAAACTGTGGATTGATTTAATTGAGTTAAATAATGATGGCAACACCATATGTGAATTACTGTTTGGTAAGGATTATTGTGCCTTGACTTCATATAGTTGTTGGTTGATATGAACTTATTTTCTTCATGATGAAGATCCTTGTGATATAATTGTTGGTGGTTATTGCTGTGAAATATGATTGTACGGTGGGATCGGGTTGCACGCCGCAATAGAATTGTAAGGTGGGATCGGGTTGCATGCCATAATAGAATTGTAAGGTGGGATCGGGTTGCACGCCATAATAGAATTGTAAGGTGGGATCAGGTTGCACGCCGCAACAGAATTGTAAGGTGGGATCGGGTTGCACGCTGCAACAGAAGTAATAAGGGTGTAATGTGATTGTGAGATGGGATCGGGTTGCACGCCACATTAGAAGAAATAAGGGTGGAATATGATGGTACGGTGGGATCAGGTTGAGCGCCGCAACATGGGAATAATTGGAATAAGAAACTGTGGAAACCTCAATTGTGATTCTCTGTATCTTTGTGCCATATTTGTTTGGGATTCTTTAATTGCCTCATATATGTGTGTTGCTTGATTTTACATCGAGTAAACTTTTTTTATACATACTAGTAATATTCAATGGTACTAATGTCCCTTTTTCCGGGGGGCGCTACATCTTCTATATGGATGTAGGTGGTTCTATAGCAGGTAGCTCGGTTCGCTGATAGTGGTGCCTCCTCTTCATCTCTCTAGCAGTTCTAGTGAGCCCCATTTCCTCTCGTGGCCGTGTCTAGTCTATATCATCTCTTTTGTATATTTTATGTCTTTTAAGGTATAGCCGGGGCTTTGTTGCCGGCAAGTGTTGTGTAAACTCCTAGTACTCTTAGAGGCTCCGTAGACACTGTGTGGGTTGTATGTAATTTGGGTAGTAGTTGTAATTATTTGTAATCTTGGTTCTGTGTCGGAAATGTTGTGCTTAGTTTGTATATTTTGAGATTATCAAATGTTGAAGATTTAAAAGAGGAAAAATGGAAACTTGGTTGTAAATTCATTATAAATTTGTATATTATAAACACGGGATGATGCGTTGAGTAGGAAAGGCAATCCAGGTCCGCTTGACCGGGATCATCCGGTTGGGCGCCGGTCTCATCCCTCGGTTTTGGGGCGTGACAAACTTGGTATCAGAGCCTCAGGTTTTAAAAGTGTCCTAGGATGTCTCGGAGCCGTGTCTAGTAGAGCCTTCTTATCGGTGTGTTGTCGACCACATCTATAACTGGGGGGCTGCATGGGCATTTAGGAAAATACCCTTTCATTGTTACTCTATATCGTGCGATGTGGTGAAAGGTGAGGTTGTCTATCTCTAACTCCTGCATTGTTCCAATTTTCAGTAAATGACACCCAAGAAGAGAGCCCGACTCGGCCCAGAGGCCAATACCACCCCAGGAGTGGCCATGAATTCTTTATCTGATGGTGCGCGTGAGAATGATTCCCCGACCCTGAATCTGCCAGACTCTTCCATCCCAGGCCAGGATATTCCTATTCCTGCTCCAGCGGAGGGTGCTACAGTCCCTCCCGTTGATGTTCCTGATCCTTCTTCGGTCCCAGCTTCCGGTCCCGATATTTCTGATGGGGACCTCAGGGGAGCTATTCAGATGTTGACTCAGCTAGTGGCCTCCCAGGCCCAAAGATCACATGTTGCCCCTGCATCTTCTAGCGAGTAAGGGGATTCTTCAGGTTCCAGGGTCAACCATTTTTTGCGGTTAGCCCCTCCAGAGTTCACAGGCACCGACCTAGAGGCTGATCCTCAGGAGTTCTTTGATGAGATGTGCAAGACCCTCCGAGTTATAAGGGCTACTGAGACAGAGGTGGTTGAGTTGGCTTCCTATAGTCTGAAGGGAGCGGCATATTCATGGTTTGAAATGTGGGAGAGTTCTCGTGGAGAGGGGAGCCCTCCGGCGAAGTGGGAGGAGATTGTGGATGCCTTTATGGATCATTTCTTGCCTGCCGAGATTATAGAAGCCCGCGCTACAGATTTTGAGGCCCTCAAGCAGGGAAACAAGAGTGTGTGGGAGTATCACATGGAGTTCGTGCGCTTGTCCAAATATGTTGTTCACATGGTGTTTACTATAGAGGCTAGAGTTCGTCGGTTTGTTCAGGGCCTTGGTCCCTTGGTTATTACTGAAGTTGCTACAGCTGCACTGCATTCAAATATGAACTACGGGAAGATTGTGGGATTTTCCCAGGCTACGGAGGCTCGAAAATTAAACATAAGAATGGAGAGGGAGAGTAGTAGTAGGGCCCGGTCAGCAGGCAACCCTGGGAGTTCAGTTGGAGGAGGGAGATCAGTCCTTGGGAGAGGGTCATCAGGTCCATCTCAGTCCTATGCTCAGTCCTCAGCCAGTGCGCCGCCACTAGGGCACAGCTATCAGTAGGGAGGTCGCATTGGACTAGGTTCAGACAGCAAGAGGTTTCAGCAGTCAGGTCGTTCAGGTGGGAGGTTCCAGCAGCAGCAAAGGGCCCATGCCCTAAGTATGGGAGGTTTCATTCTAAGCGTTGTTACTTGGACATACCAGTATGCTATAGGTTTGGAGTGAGAGGCCACGTTCAGAGAGACTGTCATGTTCCCCGTCTGGGCACGGGTAGGGGCACTGCTAAGCCATCCAGTTCTTTAGCCGCTACATCTTCAGCACGCCCTCCAGCTCCAGCAGGGCGCGGTGCAGCTAGGGGTGGAGCCCGGGGTCAAGGGGGACCCAATCGGTTCTATGCTTTGAGTGGTCACCAGAGTGCGGAATCTTCTCCAGATGCTGTCACAGGTATTATGACTGTTCAGTCACATGATGTTTATCCTCTTATTGATCACGGGTCTTCTTTGTCGTATGTTACTCTATTTATTGCTTCAAGTTTTGGGATAGAACCCGAACAGCTTCATGAATCGTTCTCTGTGTCGACTCCGGTTGGTGATTCTATTATAGTCGTGCGAGTCTATAGGAATTGTGTTGTCACGGTGCGTGGTCGGGATACCACGGACGATATTATTGAGTTAGAAATGGTTGATTTTGATGTAATTATGGGGATGGATTGGCTCTATTCGTTCTTTGCTAAACTCGACTGCCGAACCTGAATTATGAGGCTCGAGTTTCCTAAAGAATCAGTTATCGAGTGGGAGGGGAATAATGTTGTGCCAAGAGGAAGATTTATTTCCTACCTTAAAGCCACAAAGATAATCAGAAAAGGGTGCATCTGCCCTTTAGTTCGGGTTGCGGACACCACTTTAGAGGTGCCTGCTCCCAAATCTGTGCCTGTTGTAAATGAATTTCTTGAAGTATTTCTGGATGATCTTCCTGGGATTCCACCAGATAGAGAGATCGATTTCGGGATTGATGTTTTGCCAGATACGCAGCCAATATCTATTCCACCTTACCGAATGGCGCCAGCAGAATTGAGAGAGTTAAAAGAGAAATTGAAAGATTTATTAGAAAAAGGTTTCACTCGGCCAAGTGTGTCGCCTTGGGGCGCACCGGTTCTTTTTGTCAGAAAGAAAGACGGATCGCTTCGGATATGTATTGATTATCGGCAGCTCAACAAGGTCACCATCAAAAACAAATACCCATTGCCTCGGATAGACGATTTTTTCGACCAGTTGCAAGGTGCCAAGTTCTTCTCAAAGATTGATTGGCGGTCCGGGTATCACTAGTTAAAGATCAGGGAGCAGGATATTCCTAAGAATGCCTTCAGGACTCGATATGGGCACTTTGAATTTCTGGTAATGTCTTTTGGTCTAACCAACACCCCAGCCACTTTTATGGATCTTATGAATTGGGTTTTCAAACTGTTTCTTGACTTCTTTATGATTGTCTTCATTGACGATATCCTTGTTTATTCGCGAAGTCAGAAAGATCATGCTACTCACCTCAGGGCAGTTATGCAGACTCTTCATCAGCACTATTGTATCCAAAGTTTTCAAAATGTGAATTTTGGCTAGAATCAGTCGCCTTTTTGGGCCATGTTGTTTCCAGGGAAGGGATTCGGGTTGATCCCCAAAAGATTGCAGCGTTAAAGGATTGGCCTAGGCCAACGACCCCGACAGAGATTCGCAGTTTCTTGGGTTAGGTTGGGTATTATCGAAGGTTCGTGGAGGGATACTCTACCCTCGCCTCCCCATTGACTAAGCTAACGCAGAAGGCGGTTAAGTTCCAGTGGTCCGATGCTTGTGAAAATATTTTTTAGGAATTGAAATTGAGATTGACTACGGCGCCGGTGTTGATCTTGCCAGAGGGTACAGAGGGATTTTTGGTTTATTTTGATGCTTCAAAGGTTGGTTTGGGGTGCGTGTTGATGCAGTGCGGGAAGGTTATAGTGTATGCTTCTAGGCAACTCAAGAATCACGAGAAGAATTATCTGACGCATGATTTGGAGATCACGGCGGTTGTGTTTGCATTAAAGATCTGGCGGAATTATCTTTATGGGGTCCATGTGGACATGTTCACAGACCACAAGAGTCTTCAATATTTATTCAAACAAAAGGAGTTGAACGTAAGGCAGCAAGATGGTAGAAATTGCTCAAGGATTATGATATGAATATTTTGTACCATCCAGGGAAGGCGAATGTGGTGGTCGATGCCCTTCGTCAGAAGTCCATGGGTAGCTTATCCAGCATTGGTACAGTTGAGAGAGGCAATTCTGAATCATAAGACTACAGCATTTTCACTCGGCAATGATGACGGTGTTTTGCGGTGCCAAGGGAGGCTATGTGTTCCGAACGTGGATGATCTTCAGGAAAGTGTAATGGCAGAGGCTCACAATTCCAGGTATTCAGTACACCCAGGTTCTATGAAGATGTGTCATGATCTCAAAGAGATTTATTGGTGGAATGGTATGAAGAGGGGTGTGGCAGACTTTGTGGCTAGGTGTCCGAATTGTCAGCAAGTGAAGGCCGAGCATCAGAGGCCCGGTGGGTTGACGCAACTTATGGAAATACCAATGTGTAAATGGGAGATGATAAATATAGACTTTGTGGTGGGGTTACCTCGCACTCTACGTAGGTTCGACTCAGTTTGCGTAATAGTGGATCGGCTCACGAAGTCCGTGCATTTCTTGCCAGTCAAGTCCACCGATACTGCAGAACAGTACGCTCAGTTATATATCAAAGAAATAGTCAGGCTCCATGGCACTCCAGTATCTATTATCTCGTATCGAGGGGCCCAGTTCACAACTAACTTTTGGAAGAAATTTCAGCAAAGTTTGGGTACGCAGGTAAATCACAGCACAGCATTCCATCCACAAACTGATGGGCAGGCAGAGCAGACCATTCAGATGCTTGAAGATATGTTACGGGCTTGTGTATTAGACTTCAAGGGTAGCTGGGATGATCACTTGCCGTTTATAGAATTTGCTTATAATAACTGTTTCCATGCTAGTATTCAGATGGCCCCATTTGAGGCATTGTACGGAAGGAGGTGTAGGTCTCTGATTGGATGGTTTGAGGTTTGCGAACGGAACTGCTAGGACCGGATCTTGTGCACCAAGCTATGAAAAAAGTTAAGGTCATTCAGGAAAGGATGAAGACTGCTCAGAGTCATCAGAAATCCTATGTGGACGTTCGTCAAAGAGATTTGGAGTTTCAAGTAGATGATTGGGTATCCTTGAAGGTGTCTCCCATGAAGGGAGTGATGCGGTTTGAGAAGAAAGGGAAATTGAGCCCAAGGTATGTCGGACCATATAGGATTGCTCAAAGGATAGGACCGGTGGCTTATAGGCTGGAATTTCCCCCTGAGATGTCATTAGTGCACCCAGTGTTTCATGTGTCCATGTTGAAGAAGGTGATTGGAGATCCATCCGCCATTGTGCCGGTTGAGACGGTTGAAATTAATGAAGGATTGTCAACCCCCAAATTTGGATTGTCAACCCAGTGTAAAAATTTGGGGGTTGATAATCCTTCATTAATTTCAACCATCTCAACCGGCACAATGGCGGATGGATCTCCGATCACCTTCTTCAACATGGACACATGAAACATTGGGTGCACTAATGACATCTCAGGGGGCAATTCCAGCCTATAAGCCACCTGTCCTATCCTTTGAGCAATCTTATATGGTCTGACATACCTTGGGCTCAATTTCCCTTTCTTCCCAAACCGCATCACTCCCTTCATGGGAGACACCTTCAAGAATACCCAATCATCTACTTGAAACTCCAAATCTCTTCCACGAACGTCCGCATAGGATTTCTGACGACTCTGAGTAGTCTTCATCCATTCCTGAATGAATTTAACTTTTTCCATAGCTTGGTGCACAAGATCCGGTCCTAGCAGTTCCGCCTAGCCAACCTCGAACCATCCAATCGGAGACCTACACCTCCTTCCGTACAATGCCTCAACTGTGGCCATCTGAATACTAGCATGGAAATTGTTATTATAAGAAAATTCTATAAGCGGCAAGTGATCATCCCAGCTACCCTTGAAATCTAATACACAAGCCCGTAACATATCTTCAAGCGTCTGAATGGTCCGCTCTGCCCGCCCATCAGTCTGTGGGTGGACTATTGTGTTGAGATTCACCTGTGTACCCAAACCTTGCTGAAATTTCTTCCTAAAGTTAGCTGTGAAATGGGCCCCTCAATCCGAGATAATAGATATTGGAGTGCCATGGAGCCTGACTATTTCTTTGATATATAACTGAGCGTACTTTTCTGCGGTATCGATGGACTTGACTGGCAAGAAATGCGCCGACTTCGTGAGCCGATCCACTATTACCCAAACTGAGTCGAACCTACGTGGAGTGCGAGGTAACCCCACCACAAAGTCCATATTGATCATTTCCCATTTCCACATTGGTATTTCCATAAGCTGTTCCAACCCACCAATCCTCTGATGCTCGGCCTTCACTTGCTGACAATTCGGACATCTAGCCACAAAGTCCGCCACACCCTTTTTCATACCATTCCACCAATAAATCTCTTTGAGATCATGATACATCTTCGTAGAACCTGGGTGTAATGAATACCTGGAATTGTGAGCCTCTACCATTACCCTTTCCCGAAGATCATCCACGTCCGGAACACATAGTCTTCCTCAGGACCGCAAAACACCGTCATCATTGCCGAGTGAAAATGTTGTAGTCTTATGATTCAAAATTGCCTCTCTCAACTGTACCAATGCTAGATATATGAATTGCTTTTTCTTTATTTCCATTACAAGTGAAAATTCTTTTCTATTATGCACCACGACATCCCCTTCGTCTGAGGTCGAAAGACAGACCCCCAGACTAGCCAACTGATAAACCTCCCGAGCCAAAGGCCTCTGACCTTCTTCCAAATGAGCCAAGCTACCCATGGATTTCCGACTAAGAGCATCGGCTACCACATTCACCTTTCCTGGATCGTACAAAATATTCATATCATAATCCTTGAGCAATTCTAACCACCTCTGCTGCCTCAAGTTCAACTCCTTTTGTTTGAATAAATATTGAAGACTCTTGTGGTCTGTGAACACGTCCACATGGACCCCATAAAGATAATGCCGCCGGATTTTCAATGCAAACACAACCGCCGCGAGCTCCAAATCATGTGTCGGATAAGTCTTCTCGTGATTATTGAGTTGTCTTGAAGCATACGCTATTACCTTACCACATTGCATCAGCACACATCCCAAACCAATCCTTGAAGCATCACAATACACCACAAACCCTTTTGAATCTCCTGGAAAGGTCAATATTGGCGCCGTAGTCAATCTCAATTTTCAATTCCTGAAAACTCTTTTCACAAGCATCGGACCCCTGGATCTTAACCGCCTTCTGCGTCAGCTTAGTCAATGGGGAGGCGAGGGTAGAGAATCCCTCCATAAATCTTCGATAATACCCAGCTAGACCCAAGAAACAGTGAATCTCTATTGGGGTCGTTGGCCTAGGACGATCTTTTACCGCTGCAATCTTTTGGGGATCAACTTGAATCCCTTCCCTGGAAATAACATAGCCCAAGAAGGTGACTGATCCTAGCCAAAACTCACATTTTGAAAACTTTGCATACAACTGGTGTTGATGAAGAGTCTGCAGAACTGCCCTGAGGTGATTAGCATGATCTTCCTGACTTCGCGAATAAACAAGGATATCGTTAATGAAGACAATTATAAAGGAGTCAAGAAACGGTTTGAAAACCCGATTCACAAGATCCATAAAAGTTGTTGGGGCGTTGGTTAGCCCAAAAGATATTACCAGAAATTCGAAGTGCCCATAACGAGTCCTGAAGGCAGTCTTAGGAATATCCTGCTCCCTGATCTTTAACTGGTGGTACCCAGACCGCAAATCAATCTTTGAGAAGAACTTAGCACCTTGCAACTGGTCGAACAAATCATCTATCCGAGGAAATGGGTATTTGTTTTTATGGTGACCTTGTTGAGCTGCCGATAATCAATACACATCCGAAACGATCCGTCTTTCTTTATGACAAAAAGAAATGGTGCGCCCCAAGGCGACACACTAGGCCAAATGAAACCTTTTTCTAATAGATCTTTCAATTGTTCTTTTAACTCTCTCAATTCTGCTGGCGCCATTCGGTAAGGTGGAATAGATATTGTCTGCGTATCTGGCAATACATCAATCCCGAAATTGATCTCTCTATCTGGTGGAATCCCAGGAAGCTCGTCCAGAAATACTTCAAGAAATTCATTCACAACAGGCACAGATTCGGGAGCAGGTACCTCTGAAGTGGTGTCCGCAACCCAGACCAAATGGTAGATGCACCCTTTTCTGATCATCTTAGAGGCTTTAAGGTAGGAAATAAATCTACCTCTTGGCACAACATTATTCCCCTCCCACTCGATAACTGATTCATTAGGAAACTCGAGCCTCATAATTTTGGTTCGGCAGTCGAGTTTAGAAAAGCATGAATAGAGCCAATCCATCCCTATAATTACATCAAAATCTACCATTTCTAACTCAATAAGATCGGTCGTGGTATCCCGACCACGCACCGTGACATCACAAGTCCTATATACTCGCACGGCCGTAATAGAATCACCAACCGGAGTCGACACAGAGAGTGGCTCGTGAAGCTGCTCGGGTTCTATCCCAAAACTTGAAGCAATAAATGGACTAACATATGACAATGAAGACAGGGGATCAATAAGATCATAAACATCATGTGACTGAACAGTCAGAATACCTGTGACAACATTCGGGGAAGCCTCAGCACTCTGGAGACCACTCAAAGCATAGAACCGACTGGATCCCCCTCGACCCCGTGCTCCACCCCTAGCTATATTGCGCCCTGCTGGAGCTGGAGGGCGTGCTGAAGATGTAGCGGCTGAAAAGATGGATGGCTGAGCAGTACCCCTACTCGCGCCCTAACTGGGTGCGCGGCAGTCTCGCTGGATATGACCTCTCTCTCTGCATCTATAGCACACCGGTATATCCAAGTAACAAGGATCAGAATGAGACCTCCCATACTTAGGGCATGAGGCCCTTCGCTGCTGCTGGAACCTCCCACCTAAACGACCCGTCTCATGGAACCTTCTGCTATCTAAACCTGGTCCAAAGCGACCCCCTTGCTGGTAACTATGCCCTAATGACAGGGCATTGGCTGAGGACTGAGCATAGGACTGGGATGGCCCTGATGACCCTCTCCCAAGGGCTGATCTCCCACCTGCAACTGAGCTCCCAGGGTTTCCCGCTAACCGGGCCCTACTACCACTCTCTCTCTCCATCCTTATCTTCAACTTCCGAGCCTCTGTGGCCTGTGCGAATCCCACAATCTTCCCATAATTCATATCTTAATGCAAGGCAGCTGTAGCAGCTTCATTAACAACCAAGGAACCAAAGCCCTGAACAAACGCCAAACTCTGGCCTCCATAGTCGGCATCATGTGGATGGCATATTTGGACAGGCACACGAATTCCATGTGGTAATCCCACACACTCATGTTACCCTGCTTAAGGACCTCAAACTCCGCAGCATGGGCTGCCATAGTCTCGGCAGGCAAGAAATGATCCATGAAGGCATCAACAAACTCATCCCACTTTGTTGGAGGGCTCCCCTCCCTACAAGATCTCTCCCACATCTCAAACCACGAATACGCTGCTCCCTTTAACCGATAGGAAGCCAACTCAACCCCCTCTGTCTCTGTAGCCTTCATAACACGGAGAGTCTTGTACATTTCATCTATAAAATCCTAAGTTTTTGCCTCTGGGTCGGTGCCTGTGAACTCTGGAGGGGCTAACCGCAGAAACTGGTTGACCCTGGAACCTGAAGAATCCCCTTGCTCGCTAGAGGATGCAGGGGCAGCATATGATCTTTGGGCCTGGGAGGCCACTAGCTGAGTCAACATCTGAATAGCTCCCCTGAGGTCCCCATCAGAAATACCGGGACCGGAAGCTGGGACTGAGGAAGGATCAGGAACATCAGCGGGAGGGACTGTAGCACCCTCCGCTGGAGCAGGAATAGGAATATCCTGGCCTGGGATGGAAGAGTCAGGCAGATTCAGGGTCAGGGAATCATTCTCACTTTACCATCAGATAAAGAATTCACGGCCACTCCTGGGGTGGCATTGTCCTCTGGGCCGAGCCGAGCTCTCTTCTTGGGTGACATTTACTGAAAATTAGAACAATGCACGAGTTAGAGATAGACAACCTCACCTTTCACCACATCGCACGATACAGAGTAACACAGAAAGGGTATTTTCCTAAATGTCCATGCAGCCCCCTAATTATAGCTGTGGTCGACAACACACCGATAAGAAGGGCTCTACTAGATACGGCTCCGAGACATCCTAGGACACTTTTAAAACCTTAGTCTCTGATACCAAGTGTGTCACACCCCAAAATCGAGGGATGAGACCGGCACCCAACCGGATGATCCCGGTCAAGAGGACTTGGATTGCCTTTCCTGCCCAATGCGTTACCCCGTGTTTACAATATATAAATTTATAAATGAACTAGAAAATGGAATCAAAGTATGAATTTACAACATAAGTCCACTTTCCTCTTTTAAAGCTTCATCATTTGGTAATCCCAAAATATACAACTAAGCACAACATTTCCAACACGAGACCACGGTTACGAATAGTTACAACTACTACCCAAATATATATAACCCACAAAGTGTCTATGTAGCCTCTAAAGGTACGGAGAAGAGTATACATACTTGCCGGCAAGAAGACCCCGGCTATACTTTTTACAACAAAATCAAAAGAGAATGATATGGACTACACACGGCCCCGAGAGGAAGTGGGGCTCACGGATCTGCTGAAGGTATGAAGGGGAAACACCACTATCGATGGTCTGAGCTACCTACTGTGGAGCCACCTACATCCATATAAAAGATGTAGCGCCCCCGGCAAAAGGGACGTTAGTACCATTGAATAGTACTAGCATGTATGAACAAAGTTTATTCCAAGTAGAATCACACAATACACAATTAGAATACAGTCAGGGTAACCACACAAGTACCACACAGATATACAGAAAGTTACAAATAGAGATTCCACAGTCACTTATTTCAATTATTCATTTGTTGTAGCGCGCAACTCGATTCCACCGTAAATTCTCATCTCACCCTTATTACCTCTCCACCCTTATTACTTCGTGTTGCGGTGCGCAACCCGATCCCACCGTACAATCACATTTCATAGCAACAACTATATGAAATCAAAGCACAATAATCCTTACCAAACAGTATTTCACATATGGTGTTGCCATCATTATTTAACTCAATTAAATCAATCCACAGTTTCTTTTCATCATTTGCCACACTCTGCCCTTAGTAACTAGATACCTTTCCACATTAGAGTACGTTAACCTTCTTTCATTTAGTAGCACATACTGCCATATTGACATATTCGAACATATAACGAACCTTACACATGGTAGGATAAGCACAAAGAATCACCCTTTATAAACTCAATTAGCATGGTAATCGACTTAAGAAAATCAGAGAATGAACTCGTACATCTCGACACAGCAGGAAAATCAATTCACATATGCTCAAGCAAGAATTTCATACCGTGTGCTCGGACACCAACAAGGTAACTCTACAAAGATTAAAGTTAGCCATACTACCTTGAATCGGAATTCCCTTTTAATATTATACCACAATTCACCGGACCTTCTAGCACCTTCAATCTAGTTCACAATGTGGCATAATTGAACTTAGAATTAGGAATCATGATCATGTCTTAAACTCACTTGAGCATTCTATCAAACACTAGGTGTTCCTTTAGATTAAATGGTCTCTTTTTTGTGAAAGATTACTCTAACCCATTTCCTTTTACTAGATTATGACTAGTCGGTTACATGCATACAAGACTCCTATCCCCATCATGAACCCACCTAACCATGTTTCATTTTAACAATAATTTGGAAATTAAGGTTGATGGGGTGGAAGCTTACCTCTTGTAGTGAAGAAAATGGTGTCCTACTTGATCAATTCCAGGCCTGAGTAGTAATGGAGGAACAAATTTGATGAAGTTGGAACTCTCTCTCTCTCTCTAGAACCCACTCTCTCCTCTCTCTAATTTATTAGAAAATGAGTTCAAAATGAAAAGGGTGGGTGTTTTAATGAACTGGGGGTCGGGTATAAAATTAAAAATTTAATAGTCTCGAAGCAGAAATGCAGCGAGGAATAAGATCGTATTCCTGCTATGCGGTCCGCATCCTATCGCATAAATGGCCCTCAAATGGGCCAAAAAGAAAGGTAGACTGCCCAGGTATGCGACCACTATGCAGTCCGCATACCTGTTATGCGATTGCATAGTGCGTCGCATAACTCCCTCCACAAAAGTCAAGGTGCAGGAATGCGACAACTATGCGGCCCGCATTCGTGAAATGTGATCGCATTCTAGGCCGCATAGTTGTCCTCAAAATGGACAGCAAACTGTCCAGGTATGCGACCACTATGCGGTCAGCATACCTGATCTGCGATCGCATAGTGGACCATATACCTGCGCAATTCTAGAAAATTATACCTTTTAAGTCTCGGGGTACTGTTTACTCAAAAAGGGTCCATTTTAAGAATTTCTATAGTTATAACAACACGGGGACCTATTTGGGCATTATTCTTAGCCATAAAATTTTACGGGTCTTTACAGCGCTACATCTTCTATATGGATGCAGGTGGTTCTATAGCAGGTAGCTCAGTTCACCAATAATGGTGCCTGCTCTTAATCTCTCTAGAAATTCTGGTCAGCCTCATTTCCTCTCGGGGCCGTGTGTAGTCTATATCATCTCTTTTGTATATTTTATGTCTTTTAAGGTATAATCGGGGCCTTGTTGCCGGCAAGTGTTGTGTAAACTCCTAGTACTCTTAGAAGCTCCGTAGACACTGTGTGGTTGTATGTAATTTGGGTAGTAGTTGTAATTATTCGTAATCTTGGTTCCGTGTCAGAAATGTTGTGCTTAGTTTGTATATTTTGGGATTATCAAATGTTGAAGCTTTAAAAGAGGAAAAATGGAAACTTGGTTGTAAATTCATTATAAATTTGTATATTATAAACATGGGATGATGCATTGGGTAGGAAAGGCAATCCAAGTCTACTTGACCGGGATCATCCGGTTGGGCGCCGGTCTCGTCCCTCGATTTTGGGGCGTGACACATACTTATTATACTTATATGTGTATATATAACCTCTTTGGAACTACTATCCATATTGATGCATTACTGCCCAACTGATCAATGGTAATCGCCCGACCGGCTGTAGCTCAATGGTAAATGCAAGACTTGACAACCGGTGGTAAATAATGATACATTACTGCCCAACCGGTGGTAACTGCCCGACCGGCTTTAGCACAATGGTAAATGAAGATGCATGTGTGCCCAACCGGCTGTAGAACGGTGGCAAATGAACATGTATGACTGCCCAACCGGTGGTAAATAATGATACATAACTTCCCAACCGGTGGTAACCGCCCGACCGGCCGTAGCACGATGGTAAATGCATGAAGATGCATGTATCACTATATTAAAAACATTAACATCTCTATCATATACCTCAATAGGGACTTAGGGACATACTTAGACATCATTTTACAGTAATGAATAACATAGACATCCTTAACTGCTAAGAGTAGAGTAACTTATGGAATAGCATTACATTTACGTATCGTTACTTGGATCATGCCAAAAGAAAAAAAGATTATCCTTAACATGCCCGAGTCAATTCTCTTGACAATCCCTCTAACACACGTTAATTGCAACAAAGCACGTGATGGCAAGATCGGAGTAGGGAAAATCCGTATGATATTATTGAGAAAGATTGCACCGTACTCTCTTAGAATCGCAAAATCTCACGTTTCTAAGTATTAAGTAGTCTTGTATGAGATTTGATTGTAGAAATAACGGATATAATTTTGTGTTGAAATGTGATGCTTGTATCTTCTAATCTCAAGGGTATAAACAAACATTAGCTTGCATGTGCTGGGGGAAGTGAATATCACTATGCAAATCATGTTCAGAAAGCTAAAGAGTGGTGTAAATCTTGTTAAGTAAGTGTACTCATAATAGAGCTCTAGTGCGTGACACTACCAGCGAGAAAAAGAAAGTAGATATGGTGTAGCCATGAAACTATAAGCATCTGGAAAAAAAAAGATTGATCAGCAATATACCTACAACCTAGCAATGTAAAAGATTTGAAAATTTCAATCTTAAATCTTGTTAAAAAAATCTATAAAGTAATAAAGAAACAACTGAGATGCAGCTTTCTTATGCTCTAACAATGTGACATCATGCTTCATAGTGTATGAGTCACTTAATGGACCATATGGGGCTGCCACGTGAGGCTCTTAATTTATCCAAAGATTTTAATTAATCTTCCACTAAAAATCATCAATTACCCAATTATCTCAACTTACTTAAAATACTACTCACTTTTAACTCACATTATACATCTTATTATCATGGTCATGTGGTACCATATAAAATCAATACATACATTATTATTTTATTAAAACATCCATGTAAAAATACAGATATTTTCTCATCTTCTAATTTTCCTAATCTCATATAAAGAGTACAAATTTTCATACGCTTAATTCTTAAAATGGTAAAAAAATAACCTTCTTTTCTTATGAGAAAATAATTTCTATCCTTACAATAAAGAAAATTTCATAAACTTTCTCATATTATGTGTATAATTTAAAGCATATTCGAAAGTAGTAATATTAATAAAAATATAAAATTGTATTTTTCAAACCCCTTTTTTTTAAATATTCCACTCAAAATAAATACCATATCAAAATATATATAACGGTATCAATGTCGTTAAACTTACGGGGTCTTATAATAACATAGTCACAAATCCTCTATAATCTCATGAATGATCTTAATCCCTTTAAGCTCGTAAGGATTACTACAAGTAATCCTAATATCAAAGTACGGGATGTAACACCTAGACCCACTTCAGCTACGAAGATTAGGAGTTTCTTGGGTTTGGCGGGCTATTACCGTCGATTTGTGGAAGGGTTTTCATATATAGCAGCCCCATTGACAAGGTTGATACAGAAGTGTTCCCTGTACATATGTTCAGACGAGTGTGAGGCGAGCTTTTAGAAGCTCAAGACTGCTCTGACTTCAGCGTCGATGTTGGTGTTTCCCACAGGTTCAGGATCTTATACGGTCTATTGTGATATGTCTCGTATTGGGCTCGGTGCAGTATTGATGCAAGAGGGTAGGGTGATTGCATATGCATCGCGGCAGTTGAACATTTATAAGAAGAATTACCTTGTTCATGACTTAGAGTTGAGACCCATTGTTTATGCGCTGAAGATTTGGAGGCACTACCTTTTTGGTGTGTCGTGTGAGGTTTTCACTAATCATCGGATCCTTCAGTATTTGTTCAAGCAAAAAGGATCTCAATTTGAGGCAGAGAAGGTGGTTGGATCTATTGAAAGACTATGATATCACTATATCATCCCGGGAAGGCCAATATGGTGGCCGACGCATTGAGTAGGAAGGCAGCGAGTATGGGAAGCCTTGCGTTCATTCCAGTCGATGAGAGTCCGCTTGTATCAGATGTTCAGACATTGTCCAACCAGTTTGTGAGGTTGGATATTTCAGAGCCTAGTCGTGTTCTAGCTTGCACAGTCACTCGGTCTTCTTTGTATGAGCGCATCAGAGATCGCAGTATGACGACCCTTATTTGTTGGTTCTTAGGGACACAGTGCGGCACGGTGATGCCAAGCAGGTTACTGTTGGTGATGACGGGGTCTTGAGGATACAGGGTCATGTTTGTGTGCCTAACATGGATGGCTTTGTGAGTTGATTCTTGGGGAGGCCCACAGTTCCCGGTGTTCTATTTATCCGGGCGCCACAAAGATGTATCAGGACTTGTGGCAGCATTATTGGTGGAGGAGGATGAAGAAGGATATAGTTGCTTATGTAGCTCGATATCAAAATTGTCAGCAAGTGCAGTATGAGCATCAGCGACCTGGTGGTTTGCTTCAGAAGATAGAGATTCCTGAGTGGAAGTGGTAGTGTATCACTACGGATTTTGTTGTTGGACTCCCACAGACTCAGAGGAAATTTGATGTCGTTTGGGTCATTGTGGACAGGCTGACTAAGTCAGCGCATTTCATTCTTGTGGCAGTTACCTACTCTTTAGAGTAGTTGGCAGATATTTACACCTGCGAGATCGTCTGTCTTCACGGTGTGCCCCTGTCAATCATTTCTGATTGAGGTACGCATTTGTAGAGGGCAGTACAGCATGAGTTAAGCACAGCGTTTCATCCTCAGACGGGCGAACAGTCCGAACGCACTATTCAGATCTTAGAGGATATGTTCCACACATGTGTTCTAGACTTCGGAGGATCGTGGGATCAGTTCTTGTCTCTTGCAGGGTTCGCCTACAACAACAGCTACCAGTCAAGCATTCAGATAGCTCCTTATGAGGAATTATACGGTATGTGGTGTCGGTCGCTAGTTGGGTGGTTCGAGCGGGAGAGGCTTGGTTGTTGGGCACAGATCTAGTACATGATGCCTTGGATAAGGTCAAGATTATTCAGGATCGACTTCACACAGCTCAGTCCAAGCAGAAGAGTTATGCCAACTGTAGAGTTTGTGATGTTGTATTCATGGTCGATGAGAGAGTGTTCCTCCGGGTATCACCCATGAAGGGTGTCATTAGATTTGGAAAGAAGGGCAAGCTAATCCCTAGGTATATCAGAACTTTTGAGATTCTCGAGAGAGTGGGAGAAGTGGCTTACAGGCTTGCCTTGACTCTAGGGTTATCAATAGTTCATCTGGCATTCCATGTGTCCATGCTCTGGAAGTATCACGGTGATCCGTCCCACATGTCATATTTCAGCTCCGTTCAGTTGGACAAGGATTTGACTTATGAGGAGGAGCCGGTGGCCATTCTAGCCTGGGAGGTTTGTCAGTTGAGGTCGAAGAGTTATCCTTTGGTCAGAGTGCAGTGGAAAGGTCAGCTCGTTGAGGCAGCTACTTGGGAGTCCGAGTCGGACATGCGGAGTAGATATCCCCACCTATTCACCTGTTCAGGTACCTTTCTATGTCCATTCGAGGACAAACAGTTATTTTAGAAGTGGAGAATGTGATGACCCGATAGGTCATCTCGTGTTTGAAACCTAATTTTGTGATTCGAAGCCTTAAAATATCATATTTTAGACTTCCACAATTTGCGTGCGCAGTATGGGCGTCTTTCCGAAAAGCTTTTATGTTAAAAACTGTGAAAATTAAGGATTTTTTCCTAAAACTTCATTTGAGTTGACTTTGGTCAATATTTTTAGTAAACGACTTGGATTTGTATTTTGTATTCCACTGGGTCCGTACTGTGATTTGAGACTTGGGCTTATGCCCGAAATCGAATTCGGAAGTCCCTAGCCTGAGATATCGGACTTTGTCGAAATTTGGAAGTTTAAGGTTTAATGAATTTGGCATGTTTGACAAAAGTTTGACTTTTTGGATAACGGGTCCGTATTGTGGTTCCGGAACCTAGTATAGGTCCAATACCATATTTATGACTTGTCTATGAAATTTGATAAAAAAACGAAGTTGGTTTGACATGATTTGGACGTCCCGTTGTGAAAATAGGAGTTTCAAAGTTTTCTTGAAATTTTCATTTGATTTGGTGTTCAATTCGTAGTTCTAGGTGTTATTTTGGCGATTTGATCGCACGAGCAAGTTCATATGATGTCTTTACACTTTTGTGTATTTTTGGTTTGGAGCCCTGAGGGCTCGGGTAAGTTTCGGATAGGCTACAGAGTGAAAATTGGACTTAGAGCATTGTTGGTATTCAATTCCTGGTGTAGGCCTATGATCTTGCAAATGCGAGATCAGACATCGCATTTGCGACCTCTGCAGGTTCCGTATTTGTGATCTATTTCTCGCATTTACGAAGAATAGGTTGGCCTTGACTTTCACATTTGCGAACATTATCTNGGGGGGGGGGGGGGGGTTCTCTTCGCATTTGCGATAACTGGGTCGCATTTGCGGTCTTGCCTGAGTTCGCATTTGCGAACTATCCTTCGCATTTGCGAAGAACACAGAAGTCTGATGTTCTCGCATTTGCGATGAAACCTTCACATCTGGGGGCTTCGCATTTACGAATCCCAGGTCGCAAATGCGACATCTACAGCTGAAGAAATAGGACTTATATGGGATTATTGATTCATTCTTCAAATTTTCAAACCTAGAAACACAAGAGTTGATTTTCCAAAGAACATTTCTTCCCCAAATCATTGGTAAGTGATCTTAAACTAGTTTCTTTCAATCTTCCACTACTTTTTCCTAAGATTCAACCAAAAATCTAAAATTTTCATGGTGGAATTGGATGTTTTGGGTAGAAATTAGGGATTGGGTAAATTGGGGATTTAGACCTTAAATTGAGGTCGGATTCCAAAACAAAATACATAACCGGGCTCGGGGGTGAATGGATAATCAGGTCTTGGTCCGAATTTTGGGTTTGGACCAAGCGGGCCCGGGTGTTGACTTTTGTTGACTTTTTCAAAATTGTCCTAAAATTGAATTCTTTACAATCGTGGGTAGTTTCTAAAGCTTAAATTGAATTTCTTGGTAGGTAACTTGCTAGATTCTATCGGTTCGGAGCTTGTAATAGAGTGAGGTAAGCGTCGTGGTTAACCTTGATTGAGGGAATAGGAATTGTTTTCCTATTTGCTACTTGTTTAATTGTTGGGAACAACGTATATGTGAGGTGACGAGTAATTGTGCATTGTAGTTTGGCTAAAGCATGCGGGTGGGATGTGGTTTCTTGAAAATTTAGCTTCCATTGTTCATGTTATCCATGTTTAGACTAGTATTGTTAAATCGATCGCTTTTATCATCTTTTGATGGTACTTCAGTATTGGATTCAAAGTAGTGGTTGACATTGTGGAACCAAATGCGGAAGTAAGGCTTATACTTGTTATTTTATCTCCTTGTTGTTAGTGTTCATTGCATTATGGTAAGGGAGAGTCTTAATGCACGAAGGGTGATGTCGTGTTGTTTCTATTGAATTTATGGTGAGGTTGAGAGTGTTAATGCACGAAGGGTGATGCCATGCCATATTGAGAGTATTAATGCTAGGGGATCTGATCCATCGGAAGAGATAAAGCACGCCAAGGGGGATGAGATCGACGCCAAGTTTTTCCTTTCCTCTGGAGCCGATGCTGACATTTGAAGGCCGCCATGGGAGCTGGTCCGAGGGGCCGTCGAGGGAGATGGTCCCGAGAGTGGACTGGGTTTTTCTTTCTTGTCCTTTGTATAAAACTCCTGTAGGAGAATTGTAAATGTATATTTGTAATATAAAAAATTCTTTTGTATTTCTGATTTGCTTGTCGATAATTAGCCCTATGAATTGGACTTCGAAATGAATTCCTTGGGGTTGTAAATTGGCCCTGAGGCTTTGTAGGATGGCCCGTGGGCTCTTACGCATTTGTCCCTTAGGCGCTTTAGTTAACCGTTTAGGGCTCAGTCTTCGAGTCGAGTTTCGACTCGAACTCATCGACCCTTAGGTTTTTTAAATTGGCCCTGAGGCTCTTTAGGCTGGCACTTAGGCTCTTACGCATTGGGTCGGTACGACCTCTAATATGGTTAACGTTTACGGATCAGTCCTCGATTCGGGTTTCGACTCGAACTCATAGACCCTTAGGTTTTGTAAATCGGCCCTGAGGCTCTTTAGGCTGGCGCTTAGGCTCTTACGCATTGGGTCGGTACGCCCTTTGATATGGCTGGCAACTTGGGCTCTTACGCAATGGGTCGGTACAACCTTTAATGTGGCTAACGACTTGGGCTCTTACGCGTTGGGTTGGTACGACCTTTAACCGGTTCTTTTCGAAGTACTTTTGAAGTAATTGGAGGCCTGTGATTTTATGGCGACGGTCGGATGTCTTCGAGTCGTGTTAGTTTGGCCGAAGCCTTATGACGGTGGTCATTGTATTTGGCCGTAGCCTTTTAGTCCCCGAGTGAGATAGCCTCGGCGTCTATATCGAGGGTATGCCTTTTTAGGGGTCTTACAAGTTCGATATATAGCCTTGACTTTTGATATCGGGATTATGCCTTTTTAAGGTCTTACAAGTTTGTACATACCTTGCTTAAGGTCCTACCATTTTGATATTTCCTCGTGGAGGTCTTACAATTCATGCCTTGCTAGAGGTCTTACAGTTTTGATATTGCCTCATGGAGGGCTTACATCAGTTCCTCATGGAGGGCTTATATTGTTGATATTGCCTCATGGAGGGCTTATATTGTTGATATTGCCTCATGCAGGGTTTATATTGTTGATATTGCTTCATGGAGGGCTTATATTGTTGGTGTTGACTCATGGAGGGCTTACATTGGTGCCTCATGGAGGGCTTATGAGCTCGAAGTTGCCATCCCTGAGGTTTATGGCTTCGAGTTTTTGATGGCTCGATGGGGTGACTGTCGATGATAGTCCCCGGGTCATCGAAAGTTTTTGGCTTTGGAGTCGTTCCTTGTAAAAATAGAAAAATGTTTGATTTTGCCTCATTGAGGTCTTATATTGTTGATATTGCCTCGTGGAGGGCTTACATTGGTGATATTGCCTCATGGAGGGCTTATGTTGTTGATATTGCCTCGTGGAGGGCTTATATTGTTGATATTGCCTCGTGGAGGGCTTATATTGTTGGTGTAGCATCATGGAGGGCTTATATTGTTGGTGTTGCCTCATGGAGGGCTTACATTGGTGCCTCATGGAGGGCTTATGAGCTCGAAGTTGTCGGCCCTAAGGTCTTACGGCTTCGAGTTTTCGGTATCAGTCCCCGAGTATTTAGGAAATTTCTGGCCCTGGGGTCGTTTCTTCTGAAAATAGCAAACTTCTTTGATGCGTGAAGTGTTTTGATGATAAAAGGTTCTCCTTCGATTACTTGGTACAAGTATACATTTTTTCACCATCGAGGGTTCGATTATTCTATTTGGACACGGTTCATTCGACTGTTTGGTCCTATACATCGTTCTCCTATCGAGACCCTCTTTGGCACAATTTAGTTTCTTTGAGGAGGTGATATCCCGAGGGGATGCCCCTCAGTATTTGAGGTTGATTGAAGAGAAGCCTTGAATACTTGTTGAGTTCTCCTTAGGTAGCATATAGATGTTGCCTCGTTAAAAACCTCGTCGGTAAAACCCATTTGGGATAAAATCCGAAGTAAGGGAAAAAGAGCAACGCATGCTTTAAAACATAAGGCCTTCGAGCTGGAGGGTTCTTCGATTCCTTTCAATTGAACACCTGAACATAGGTTAGTGTAAGATGTGAAGGAAAGAGGGAGAGGATTGTACCTTAGTTGTGGTGGCGTTCAAGCCTCGATATGCTTCAGTTACTCGTTCTGAGGACGCGGCTGGTCCTTTATTAGTTCATTCGAGAATGTAGTTTATGATAGCTACTCGGCTGTTTGCTTGTTTTTTGGCCCCTCCGATGTGGATGGTATCGAGGTCGGTGCCACATCGTGCACCGCAAACTTCTCTTTTGCTGCGTGCTGCTCTCCGTGCACTATTTTCACTCCATCCTTCATAGGAAACTTCATCATTTGATGAAGGGTTGAAAGCACCACCCTCATACTGTGAATCCATGGCCTTCCAAGCAAAGCATTGTATCTCATGTCACCTTCTATGACATGAAACTTGGTATCTTGAATTGTACCGGCCACGCTGACTGGGAGGATGATTTCCCCATTCATTGTCTCACTCGCCATGTTGAATTCGTTGAGGACTCTAGAGGCGGGAAAGATTTGGTCGAGCAAACCGAATTGCACTACCACCTTTGACCTAATTATGTTGGCCAAGCTACCTGGATCCACGAGCACATGTTTAATTTGAAATTTATTCAAAAGAAATTACCAGTGCGTCATTATGAGGTTGAGACAAGGTCTTGATGTCCTCTTCGCTGAATGAAAGAGCGTCTTCAGGTATGTAGCTCCGAGTTCGCTTTTCCCTGGTGACGGATACTTTATTTTTCTTGAAAATGGGTCCCTGAGGGACGTCAACTCCTCCAATAATCATGTGGATGAAGTGCTGTGGTTCTTCTGTTTCATTTTTCCTGTTCGCCTCTCTTTACCGAAATTGGTTTTTAGCTCGGTCGCTGAGGAATTCTCGAAGGTTCCCTTTGCTAATCAGTCGGGCTACTTCTTCTAGGAGCTGTCTACAATCCTCGGTCCTATGACCGTGGGTACCGTGATATTCGCATATCAAGTTAAGGGTTCCTTTGCGAAGGATATGATAGTACGGGTCTTGGCCACCTAGTGTCTTTGAATTTACCTATAGCCGATACGATTTCTGAAGCATCAATGTTGAAGTTGTACTCAGATAGCCGGGGTGCCTTTACCGGCCCTGTGTGCCTGTCGAACCCTGCTTTGTTCCTAAGTCCCCGAGGATTCTGACCTTGATCTATACTTTTATCAATTCGAGGCATGTTGCGCCTCGGGATATTTCTCCGATTTTCTATATACGATTGATACCTTTCTTTGCTTGGCCTCGGCTCCGTTTCTAGAAGCCTCGATTTCGTTGCTAAGATCCTGCTAGGATACACAGAGCCCGAGGGGGCTTCCAATTGTTCATCCTCGACTCTGATCTTTGACTGATACTTTTTGTGCACATCTGCCCAAACTACGGTGGGATACTCGATTAAGTTTTGCTTCAACTGCTTTGAAGCTATCGAGCTTCGTTCATTCAAGCCCTGAGCAAAATCTTGCACTGCCAATCATCGAAGACAGGTGGTAATTCCATTCGTTCCAGTTGGAAGCGGGATACGAACTCCCTTAACATCTCATTCTCTCTTTGTTTGATTTTTAAGACGTCATATTTCCTCGTAGCGACCTTGATGGCACCAGCATGCGCCTTCACAAAAGAGTCTGCCATCATGGCAAACAAATCTATCGAGTTTGGGGGCAGGTTATGATACCACATCATGGCCCCTTTGGACAGTGTTTCTCCAAATTTTTTCAATAAGACGGATTCAATCTCGTCATCTTTTAGGTCGTTTCCTTTCACAGCACAAGTATAAGCAGTAATGTGCTCATTTGGGTCCGAGGTTCCGTTTTACTTTGGGAGATCGGGCATTCTAAATTTCTTCGGATAGGCTTCGGGTCCGCACTTGCTGGGAATGGCTTTTGCACGAATTTTTTTGAATCCACACCCTTCAGAATCGGGGGTGCGCCCGGGATCTTATCGACCCTCGAGTTATAGGTCTCCACCTTTTGTCGTTAGCTTCTATCTTCTTTTTGCCTGATTCAATCCTCTTTGTGAGGTCCTCGAGCATCTTCATGATAGCAGGGTCGGCTGCTGACCCATTATTGCTCGACCTTTCTGGTGCCCGTTCGACTCGAGGGACCGTTTCTGGTGGTGCTGTGCTTGGAGTTCTTTGATGGATTTGTAGCTGAGCAATAGCCACTTGTTGTGCTTGCAGCATCTCAAAGATGACATGAAGGCTAACTTCTCTTTACTTTTGAGCAGGGGCTCTCTGTGCTTCATGATGGTCTCCTTCACGCACACTTCTGTCTTTATGAGATCTTACATCGACATGTTGAGCGTTGCATGAGCCTTCATCAATGAGAATTTTCATTGGTTCCCCTTTAGGGTTTTGCGGTGGTACACCGACACCTGAAGCAGCTGCGCCGTTTTCTCCATGATCCTCAGGACCATTGTTTTCATGTGCATTCACTGAGTTAGACATTTTCTGACCTGAAATTGAAGATTCTTGGACAAGAAAAAGTGTAAAGAATAACTTGTGTTTTTAGAAAATCAGCACTAAAACAATCACTATAATTTTTATGCCCACGGTGGGCGCCAAACTGTTTACCGCGAAAATGGTAATTACAATTATATTTGATTTTGTGGTTCAAAAATATGTGATCTATTTTAATACTAGTTGTTTAGGAAATGGATGCTAAGTGAGAGCTAAGAAAAGTGAGACAAGAGCGAAGGATAATAGAATTATGCATACCGGGCAGTTAAGAGATGGGGTCTCGAGCTCGGTCGAAATAGGGCCTCGAGGTCGAGTCGAGGGATTGAAAGAGGGTGGTCGATAAAGATACAACAATATGGAAGGCCTCGAAGATGGCCTCTTTATGATCAATGATGAGCAATAAATGAAGAACAATTAATGAACACAATAAATGAAAGGCAATAAATCAATGGAACAATTGTAGAGAATGTTTCAGTTAGAGAGAAGAGAATGTTCTTGTTCTTGTATTGAATATCATATGTGTTACAAAATGACAAGGGTCCCCTTTATATAAGAGGGGTAATTCCAACCAAGTATATGTGTAATTATTACAAAGATAAACAGCTAGTACAGCCATTTAATGTCGCGGTACAGACTTGTACCATTCTTGCAGACTTGGTCAGCCTTAATCACGTGCCTTTTGGGAATTTTCCATTTTTTCATGATGGTCATCGATTTACACTGCCTCGAGGTCAAACGTAGAGGATCCTCGACATGCTTCCTCGATGTCAAAACTTGAACTGCTTCGAGCCTTCTGAAGACGGGCGATGAAGTGCCATAATGATCATAAAATTGGGCTCTCCGATTTTAGTTGTATACATTGTGAGCGTAATGCACGAAGGGTGATGTCGTGCCATATTATGAGAGTTAATGCACGAAGGGTGATGTTGTTCCGTGTCGTTTCTATTAATTTCATGGTGAGGATGAGAGTAAAAGCACGTAGGGTGATGCCGTGCATTCTTCTTTTATTGTGTCCACTCGTTCCTATGGGTTCATAGTATATTGGATGTTAACATTATCATTCTGCTATAGTTATTTATCTCGTATTCTCCTTAGCAAGTTTCCCCCTCCCGATATTACTTGCTTAGTTCTTCATTGTTTTTATCTGTATACATATACTGTTAAACTGTACAGGTTTGATTTGTAGGTGTCTTGTCTTAGCCTCGTCACTATGCAGATTTTGGTACCGGCTCTGGTTGATTGGAGATTACATGTCGGATTTGCTATCAGGAGACCCAAGGTAGATCTGATGGCGTCCGCATACCCGAGAGTCTCTTCTTAGTTTTATTTTTTTTCTCCTTCAAAATAGTGTATTTTCCCTTCTTCAGACTCTGTTTAGTGGCTCGTGGAATTGTGACTCCAGATCCGGGTGGTTGTAAATGCTGAAGTCTTTATATTATTCCGCATTTGCTGTATTTCATCTTACCTTATTGTTGTTGTTGATTGAGTTGAATAACGTTTAGCTTAAAATACTCTCATGTGGCTTGCCTAGCAAGTGGAATGTTATAAGGCACTAGCACGGTCCCGACGGTGGAAATTCCGTGTTGTGACAGATTGCTGTGATTTGATGTTACTGATAGTTTTATTTTTTTTAAAAAGTTCAAATCTTTAGGATAACAACAATCGTTTGAAATGCTAAAGTAGAAGCTATTTTAACGATATACTGGCCATTCTAAATTAAAGGTTTTTTCTCTGGTGGAAACTGTATGTTCCACAATACTAAGTCATAGAGAAGCCATGAGTTATTTAGATATAGTGTATTGCACATATTGCTCACAAATAATCCACCTCTTTCTATATATATCTATATGTAGAGAGAGGGAGTTTACAATTTCCAATTCTCTAGGTGTTTGTAGTTTGAGTGATAATTATTATTGTACTTGAGGCAAGACAATAGCCAAAAGTTATTCCATGTGCTCTTTCTATGCACTTTTTTGTATTCAGAATCAAACGAACAAACATAGCTGGTTTCACACTATACGGGGATCTCTATAGTTGAGCTATCCTTTAAGTTGATTTCTCCTTTTCTCAACTGTATTAGGTAGTAATTACTGAATAAAGAAAATATTATTTTTAGTTCTCAAGTTATAATGTAATTTTATTTTTAGTCCCTATATTATTTGCGGTAGCACTTTTATCCTTTATGCCCTTTTGGTCCAATGATAGAGGAAGCTCCACCAAGAGAATTGACGTTAACTTATGTAGGAAGCTCAACTATAGAAGGATGTCTTTTCTGAATAAATGGTTGTTGCGAGGGGCTTCATTTGATCTAGGTAATCTTCTTCCATCAACCATATTATTATTCGAAAAGAACTGCAGAGAAATTTCCAAATACCTCTTCCAATAGTGGAGCTCCTGAGGACCTTAGTTTTCTCAGGTCTTGGTTCTATTAGTTTGGGTACTTGTTTGATAATCAGATATTGGACCTGTACCTTTTGAGAGCTTGAGATTTGGCAGTTGTTCCCTGTTGGTCGCTATTCTGAATTCTGGGTTAGTTAGCGACCACCTTTGGTTGCTATTCTGGGAATCTGGGTTTAATAGCGACCGACTTTGGTCGCTTTTCTGGGTTTCATTTTGGAAGAGAAATTGCCTATTTTGGCAGCCACACCACCTGCCAGCATACCAAATCCTATTACAACAACAACAATGCTAACACAACAACAATAACAATACGAACTAACAACACAACAACAACAACAACAACATTAAAACCAATATTAAAACCAACATTAAAACCAATATTAAAACCAACATTAAAACCAACAACGTATAAAGTTCAATAGAACTAACACATTTAACTAACAAAACTAAGTTAACACTTATTACAAGCCCATTCCAAAACGAACCAAAGTTCTATTGTCTAGTTCAAAGTATATAAAAGTACTCAATGACTGTTTCATTCTATATCCTTATCATCACCGTCTGATGAATCTTCATTATCAAGACGGTAATGAGAAGGGTCATTTCATGGTGGACGATATGAACGATCAAGGAGAGGACAGGAGGAACTAACACGGGGAGGACAGAAGGAACGCTCACGTTCAAGTTGAGCCTCTTTCGATGGCTCGCGAGACCGGGGAATCGGGAAAGCTCCAGAAGCTAGGAGAGATTTAAGCTGAGCTTGCATACCTTCGTACTGAGTTTGCATGCCTTGGTACTGAGATTGCATGCTAACGTACTGAGCATCTCTAAGCCTTTCTCTTTCCTTGGATGCTTCTAGATCGCTTGTGAGCTTTGTCACAGTCTCCCGCATAGTGGAGAGGCTCTCCCCGTGAAGTTGCTCGGCTTGCGAGGAAGTTCCTATTCCTTGCATTCCACAGTGATAGTGGTGGAACTTCTTATTAGGAAGCCCGTATACCTTCCCATATTTTGCACCACCAGCCGCATGTATCCATAGTCTTTCTGCATCCTCCTCCGAAATATGGATTGGCTCGTCCGACTCATTAGGTGGCTGATGCGTATGAATTCCTCCATGTCAACTCTGAAGCGATCCTGTAAGAAAATTTTTATTTAATTAGTATTTGAAAGATTATATTAGAGTATATCATAATACTTAATGAAAAGAGAAAACTTACATGTACAGTCGATGATCGGTCATCGACCCACCTTTCTGGATCAGCCTCTTTCTTTTTCTTGACAATATGAGTCTCCTTGAAAAACTCATCTTACTTCATTGGACGTNCAGAATAGATATACTTTGAAAATTAAAATAAATGAATAAATTACGTACCAATCTTCTTTTGATAGTCCCTTGGCTGATCGCACCTCCAGTGTGCAAGGAGCCTCCCTTCTCGAATGCGCGAGCTTTCTTTCCTTTTTCACTCTTCTTTAAGAACTCCGCGGTAAGCCACTGCCTTTGCAAATCCCTCCAAAAATCGTCAAGCAACCAGTTAGGCTTCTGGTTGTACAGTCTAGCGTTGGAGAAACTATGCGACAACCGCTTCCGAGCCTTAAGATTAAAATTACGCGCCACCTCCATGCTATAGCGGTGTTCCCATACACACTTGCTCTGTATTTCAAAAGTTAAATATTGTATGAAAATATCATAAATATAAATAATTATAAAGCTTAAAAGAAAATTTATACCTTAAATTCATTGAAAATTTGCTCCTTCAGCGAGAATGGGAATTCGCTCCAACTCGTATAAGGGGCATCATAAAGCTTTCTGGTGGCGTTGGTGATTATCCTCGTAGTAGTGTTACTCGGGATGAACCTGCAATTTAACAAAAAAAATACATTAATATATTAGTACAAACTGTACAAAATAATAAACGTAAAAAAATCAAGTTGCTCTTACCCATCACCCTCAGGGACTATGATGATCCTGCCATACTTATCCTTATGCACCTCCTCATCATCAGCAGCATCATCGTCGAAAACAGGTACATTAGATGCATGTGTGGAAGGTGTAGGGGGGTCAGAGCTAGTATCTCGCATGCGAAGGCCTGTAAGAGATGGAGCCGATGAGGAAGATGGTTGTGATCCCTGTGACTGCGACATTGCGGGATCGACCGGAAGATTCTGTGATACCGATGCCTCTGACCCCCATGGTTGTGGCACTAGTGGGTGTGACCCACGTGGTTGTGACCCTCGTGGTTGTGACCTGGATGGATGTGAGCCATGTGCTCGTGAGGCAGCTGGACTGTATGTTGGACGTACAGTCCTAGGGCCCTGTGCTGAAAGACCCGGTGTCTGCACAAAGATGTCGCTGGGCTGGTGATGCTGTGGCACCTCATAATATCCATCGGGTGGAGGATAAGACATAGGTGGCGCCTGTGAAGAGGGTGGAAAAGAGGGAGGATAAGAGGGAGGAGTATCTTCTACTCTCCTCTTTCCCTTCTTAGCCTTTCCTTTACCCCGAGAACCCGTAGGGTCATCGTTACCTCGACCCTTGCATGTCATCTGCATAAAAATTATATATTTAGATTGAAACATATAATAAAATAGCTATAAAATGAGAAGTAGTAAAGAAACCAACTTTTTAAAGCTCATCGACGTATTGTTCCTCGTCCGAGGATTCTTCTTCCGAACTAGTTTGTGCTTCATCAGTTGATTCTTCTTCAACATTTTCTATTATTGTTACTTCATCTATGTCAACTTCTTCCAATATGTGTGCAGGATGTTCCAAATCATTTTCTAAAAGTTCGTCCACTATTTGGTGAACACTGGAGATATCATTTTGATAAGCAACATCTAACATATTCTCGACTTCCACCCTACCTACATGTTTAGTTTTAAGTACAACCCACCAATCTAACTTATTCCGCCGCAAAGGATAAGGAGCATAATACACTTGCCTAACATTATGTGCAATAATGAAAGGATCATAGCGATCATACTCCCTCGTATGATTAACCTCAATTATGTTGTATTGGTTGTGTACTCTTGTACCTCTTGTTGGATGTGGGTCAAACCACTTGCATCTAAAGAGTATCAATTTCTTATACGGATAACTAGTATATTCTAGTTCAATTATTTCTTTGAGCACACCAATAATAATCAATATCTCGTCCTTGGTTGCCATCACCTCCTTGAACCCACACCCCGTTGTTGTTGCTATTTTTATTTTTAGAGCAATCCTCTGTATGAAACTTGTAACCATTCACAACGTACTTAGACATTGTTCTGACCTAAAGCCCAGGTCCCCAAGATATATCTTTTAAATATTGATTTACACCATTATTTGGTTCATTTACCCACATATTGTTAAAAAAAATTCATAAGTTAGCATAACTTCCAAACACTATTTACCTACATAGTGTTAGAATATTATATGGATAAACTTACAACTTGTTTGAACCATACGGCATCTTGGCCAAATTGACCCACGAAGTGACTGTGACACATCAAATATTTTTAGTATTAGCATTGATATGTAATCAAATTAAATTTAATTACTTGATAACTACTAAATCAATACTTACTTGAGAAACGGTATAACTTCGGGGAAATTTAGTAACACATGAAGTGTAGCTGACTTGTACTCCATATCACTCAAACTTCTCTTTCTACATCCTTAGAACATCGGCCTGGCTGATTGAATATGGACATAGGCGGATATAATGGATCATTCACACATTGGACTGTGTTCCTATTGGGCCTATTCCTAGCACATCTCACCTTACAAATTGTTTGCATTTGCCAATTGTCCTACATAATTTCAGGTTAGCCAAGAACATTCTAATAACACAGAAATTTACATGAAACTTATAATATTACCTCTCAAAGGGATACATCCATCTGCATTGAACAGGCCCTCCAAGTCTTGCCTCGTGTACAAGGTGGATGGGAAGGTNGGCCTATTCCTAGCACATCTCACCTTACTCTCAAAATAATAAGAGCAAAAATGAGAAGTTTCCTTTGCAAGATAAGCTTCGCATATAGATCCTTCTATCCTATTCCTCTGCTTAACAAATTGTTTGCATTTGCCAATTGTCCTACATAATTTCAGGTTAGCCAAGAACATTCTAATAACACAGAAATTTACATGAAACTTATAATATTACCTCTCAAAGGGATACATCCATCTGCATTGAACAGGCCCTCCAAGTCTTGCCTCGTGTACAAGGTGGATTGGAAGGTGATCCATCACATCAAAAAAACCACATGGAAATATCTCTTCCAGCTTTGTAGATGTTACACGAATGTTCTGATCCATCCGGATTAGGTTTTCTTCCCTTAATGTGGAAGAACACAAGTCCTTTAAAAACAAACTAATCTTTGTGATGGGTTTTCAGATTCTTTCAGGCAAACCACAAAATGCAATAGGCACTAAGGTCTCCATGAAAACATGACAGTCATGACTTTTCAAATGGCTCAACTTCCCTACCTCCATATCAACTTTTTTTCCAAGATTCGACGCATAACCCTCAGGCATATTCAATTTCGTTACCCAATCACAAATTTGCCGTCTTTCTTCCAAAGTGAATGTGTAACTTGCTTTGGGCTTGAATATCTTACCATTGTTTTCTGTCTGCAAGTATAATTCAGGCCGCCTGCAATATTCTTGTAAGTCCATTCTAGCCTTCGGGTTATCCTTTGTCTTACCTTTAACATCTTTCACTGTATTGAACAAATTGTCAAAATAATCCTTCTCAATATGCATGATATCAAGGTTATGATGGAGAAGATTATCCTTCCAATAAGGCAACTCCCAAAATATACTCTGTTTCGTCCAATTATGACGATGGCCGTATCCGGGGAATTTATAAGGTGGAACATCAGTAACTTTACTGAAGTGCTGGACCCTCTCCCAAATTTCCTCACCTGATAGTATCGGAGGTGGAGAATCAAGCTCCACTGTATTTTTTTTGAATGCATTTCTCATCCTTCTAAACTCATGATCATGAGGCAAGAATCGACGATGACAGTCAAACCATGATTGCTTTCGGCCATGTTTCAAAGTGAATGCTTTAGTATGTTCCATGCAGTACGGACAAGCTAGCCTACCAGCAGTCATCCACCCAAACAACATTCCATACACAGGAAAATCGTTAATTGTCCACATTAAATTAGCACGTAAATTGAAATTCTGCTTGGTTGATATGTCATATGTTTCAATACCATCATACCACAATTCTTTCTGCTCATCAATCAAAGGTTGCAAATATACATCAATCAAACTTTTCGGATTACGTGGACCGGGGATAATACAATTTAAGAATATATATGGACTAGTCATGCACAAATCGGGTGGTAGATTATAAGGTGTAAGAAAGATAGGCCAGCATGAATATGGTGTCGCAGATATAGAGAAAGGCGTGAAGCCATCCGCACACAGACCCAACCGAATGTTCCTTGGTTCACTAGCAAAATATGGATATGTCCTATCAAAGTGCTTCCAAGCTTCTCCATCTGAAGGATGACACATAACACCTGGTGGTCTTCTATTTTCAAAGTGCCATCTCATATGAGAAGCAGAACTTTCCGATGCATATAACCTCTTTAACCTAGGTATAAGAGGTAAATAATGCATCGCCTTGATAGCGACCATTTTTCCACTGGAAAGCCTCTTGAAACGAGGCTTGTGGAAAAATTTACAACTGTCTAAATCTGCATTATCTTTATAATATAAGATGAAACCACCTTGACAACAATCAATTCTCATTGACGAAAGTCCTAACTTAGAAACCAATCTCTTTGCCTTATAGAAATCATCAGGTAAGCTGATATCAGGGTCAACTAGTTCAGTCATAAGGTCAATGAAAGAGTCCATGGCTGCCTGAGAAATATTCCAATCAGATTTTATACTTAGTAATCTAACTGCAACAGACAACTCAAAGTGCGAACTTCCTTCCTTTATTGGACGACTAACTTCCTCTAACTGTTTAAAAAAACATTTTGCGTCATCATTAGGGGTTTGTTCACCGTTTTCAGTGGGCTCACTCCCAAATTGCATCCCAAAAGCATCTGCAACCATATCGTGCATTCTAGAATCATAATTTTTATTTTCCACCGACCTACTACTTTCACCCGCAACCATGTTATGAAATATCCCATTGCTACCATCGACCTCTCCATGATAAGTCCACACAAAGTAATTCGCTATAAACCCCTTCCTATAAAGATGAACTTTAACTTCCTCCGATTTTTCAAACCTCATACAGTCGCACTTAACACAAGGGCACCTAATTAATCCATCTTTTTGGTATGGTGGAAGTTCCATTGCATGTCTAACAAAGACCTCAACACCTTCTACAAATTCCTCCCGCAATCCCCGCCGATTAGGATAATTCCTATTGTACATCCAAGTACGATGTTCCATCTATACAAATAAAACAAGAACAAATTAATTTAGTTAATTCATATCCTAATCGTTTTTAGTTAATTAATTCATATCCTAAAGGTTCAACTCATATCCTAAATGTTCAATTCATATCCTAAAGGTTCAACTCATATCCTAAATGTTCAATTCATATCCTAAAGACAATACATAATTTAAATCTAACTAAACTAAATTCAACACTAATTAAACTAATTAGTTAATAAAATTATTTAACAAATCTAATTAAAACAAGACCTTAAACCCTAATCCTCAATAAAATACAATGTTCACAAAATTGAAACACTAAATCAAACAATAAACTACAATGTTTATACATCTATAAACTATTTGAACATCTATACAAATAAAACAAGAACAAATTAATTTAGCTAATTCATACNGTTCAATTCATATCCTAAAGACAATAAATAATTTAGATCTAACTAAACTAAATTCAACACTAATTAAACTAATTAGTTAATAAAATTATTTAACAAAACTAATTAAAACAAGACCTTAAACCCTAATCTTCAATAAAATACAATATTCACAAAATTGAAACACTAAATCAAACAATAAACTACAATGTTGACATAATTGAAACTAAAACTAGAAAAAGGTTCAAAATCCCCGCCGATTAGGATAATTCCTATTGTACATCCAAGTATGATGTTCCATCTATACAAATAAAACAAGATAAATTAATTTAGTTAATTAATATCCTAATCGTTTTTAGTTAATTAATTCATATCCTTAAGGTTCAACTCATATCCTAAATATTCAATTCATATCCTAAAGGTTCAACTCATTTCCTAAATGTTCAATTCATATCCTAAAGACAATACATAATTTAAATCTAACTAAACTAAATTC
>ML398332.1:0-20986 GCA_005239525.1 Nicotiana knightiana | reverse complement strand
ATGTGTCATTTATGGAAGGTGACAAGGTATTGCTGAAGGTATCACCCATGAAGGGTGTTATGATGTTCGGAAAGAGAAGAAAGCTAAGTCCATGGTTCATTGGTCCTATTGAGGTACTTCAGAAGGTTAGAGAGGTGGCTTATAGACTTGCCTTTCCACCCAACTTGTTTAGTGTTCATCCGGTATTTCATATGTCGATGCTCAGGAAATATGTTGGTGACCCGTCTCATGTGTTAGACTTCAACACAGTTCAACTCGAGGGTAATATGTCATATGAGGTTGAGCCAGTAGTTATTTTAGCTCGTGAGGTCAGAAAGTTGAGGTCTAAGGATATAGCATCAGTGAAGGTGCAGTGGAGAGGTCAGCCAGTGGAGGAGGCTACTTGGGAGACGGAGTGAGAGATGCAGAGCAAATATCCCTACTTGTTGGAGACTTCAGGTATGTTTCTAGACCCGTTCGAGGACGAACGTTTGTTTAAGAGGGGGAGAATGTAACGACCCGGTCCGTTGTTACATAGAACCTGCATTATTATTGTTGTTATTGGCTTTTCATAGGTTGGTTATTCTATTATTGGTGTGTTAGAGTTCATAGGCTTGAAATCGAATGGTTGTAGTGAGAGTTCAGTCATTTAGTCTTTAAAAATAGCGTTCAAATGGGAAAAATCAACTGAGAGTTGACTAATTGGTAAACAACCTCGGAATGCGGATTTTATGGATCGGATATCTTCGTTAGGTGATTTGGGACTTAGGAGTGTGTTCAGAATATTTTTGTGATGCCCGGTGTAGAATTAGGCTTGAATTGGCGAAAGTTAGTTTTTAGCGATTTCCGGTCGGCAGTGGAAAATAGGATATCGGGGTCGGAATGGAATTCTGACAGTTGGAACAGGTTCGTAATATCATTTGGGATATGTCTGCAAAATTTTAGGTCAATCGGAGTTGTTTTGGATAGTTTCGGCATCATTGATGGATTTTAGAAAATTCAAAGTTCTTAGGCTTGAATCCGATGCAATTTTGGTGTTTCGATGTTAGTTTTGGTGTTTTGAGAGTACAACTAAGCTTGAATTATCAAATGTAATGTGTTAGTAGGTTTGGTTGGGGTCCCGAGGGGCTCGGGAATGATTTCAGATGGTTAACGGGAAGTTCGGAGTTGGAAATTGCAGCAAAAAATCTGTTGGTGTGAAATCACAGTGATTTCCGCACCTGCGGAAGTTTGGCCGCAGGTGCGGGCCCGCAGGAGCGAAAGAAGACTCCACAGGGGCGAGATTTGTCCAGCCAGGGAAAAGTCGCAGATGCGGATAGGGGGCCGCACCTGCGAAGCCGCAGGTGCAGAATGTGAGTCGCAGGTGCGGAGTCAGGTCGTTTAAGGAAAAGTCGCAGGTGCGGTCCTACAGGTGGAAAACGTGAAATTGAGCGCAGGTGCGGAACTCCTGGGAAGAAAGTATAAAATAAACCCTCCGCGACTTAAACACTTTTTACACCATTTTTGTACAGTCAGAGAGCTTTAGGGGCGCTTTTTGAAGAGGGAAATCAGTGTTCTTCATAGAGGCAAGTATTTTGATCATTAAAACTCGTTTATGGGTGATTATAGAACACAATCTCAGCATTTAATTCATGAAAATCAGTGGAAAAAGGTGGGTTTAGGGCTTGAGATTTTGAGACCCTTAGGGGTCGATTTGAAGGGTCAAACGAACTCCGATTTTAGTGTTGTTTATATGTACGGACTCGTGAGATGATGAAGAACAGTTTTGTATAAAAATTTCTGAGATTCGAGACGCGGTCCCGGGGGTCGTGTTTTGATCAAATTCGGATTTTTGAGCTAAATTTGATATTTTTCTATTGGAATTTATTACTTAAGCATAAATTGATGATAAAAAATCTGAACTTGGTAAATTTGGAGCCTTCGGAAGTTGATTTGTGAGGCAAGCGTGTTGCGGAATAGTTCCGGGCTAGTTTTGAAGTAAGTAATGTCTTTAAATCCTGTCCTGAGGGTATGAAACCCCAGACTATGCACCCTTTCACGGGTTTTGAAATGCAAAGGTTGAAACTTTGAAATATCTTCCCTATTTAGGCGACTATTGAGTTGCTAAACCGACTCTTAAGCATATGTTTAATTAGTATTATTTTATTATGATATGATTTGGGCTGTAAGCCATGTTTGGGGCCTAGTGCCGATCTGTTTTCCCCTTGGCGGTTGTGTTTACTTTATGATTTTACACTCAGTCTTCTCCTGGCGAATTGTTTTGACACTCAGAGTATTTTGATACTATTTATTGAAAAATGAAACATTGTTTTGGGTCGAGAACCCGATATGTTTATGGCCTAAAGGCAAATTGAGAGTGTCTGACTGAGTGAGGATTTCAGNCTGAGTGATGATTGATACTGAGTGATTGAGAGAATGCCTGAGGGGCAACTGTTACAAGAAATGATTTTGGCACGAGGGGCAGATTTATGATGATTTCACTAAGTTTTCGAACTATGATTTACTTCGTTTTCAAACAGATTTTTACTTGGAGTTTTACTGAGGTATACTAATATTACACTTGTTTCAAAGGATTTCTGGAAACTGATTTCGAACTTATTATTTGATGAATACTACATGGTGACTTGGTTACTGGTTTATGAAATTGTGTATCTGTACTGTGTGTTTTATAATTCTCAGACTGTAATTTACTTTCATTACCACTGAGTTGGCGTACTCATCATTACTCCCCGTGCCTCTGTGCACAGATCTAGGTGACGATCCGGAGCAGTAGTTGTCCTTGCTCATAGCATCAGTCGCGGGATTTCGAGGTAGCTGTCCAGCGTCCACAGCTTCTCCATTTCCCTTCCTTATTTAGTTTTAGCATTTGATTCAGATACATATATTATAGTTTTATCAAAGTTAGATTTATTTATTCTTAGATGCTCATGACTATTGACTCCAGTCTTGGGAGGTTTTGTTTAGAGTTGTTAGACTATTATTGGGACGCAAAGACTTAATTACATTATTCTATGCTATGGTTTTTGCTTATTATTAAATTGTGAACTTTTATAATTGAACAAATGCGTAGTAATGAGATGGTTGGCTAGCCTAGTTCCACGATAGGCGCCATCACGGCCTGTTAGGATTTGGGATCGTGACAACCTAACACATATGGCACAGGCCAATGAAAAAACTATCGACACCATTCACCACTCTCTATCTACTTTTTATTCTCTGTCTGGGCAAAAAATTAGCAATACAAAATCAAAAATATTCTTTTTAAACAACTGCTCGCTTGCCATCATGAAATACGTAACTGAATTGCTCGACATTAACCCCAGGACACAATTTGGAAAATACTTGGGATTTCGTATCCTAAACAACAAACCAAAACCACGCGACTTCCAATTTTTTATTGATAATATGCATCACAAATTATCAAATTCGAAATCAAACTTCCTAACTCTTGCGGGACGCACAATTCTAGCTAAAGCTGTAACGACCCGATCGGTTTTTTTGAGCTCTAGCGCGTCGTTCAGCAGTTTGAGGTCATGAGCAGCTCCGTTTCAGGTATTATGACTTGTAGGTGTGGTCGACATTGAATTTCGGGAAATTTAGAGTTTACTTGGAAAGAAAATTCTCATTTCAGAAGCCTTGAGTTGAGTTGGAAGAATTGACGAATATTGGAATTTTGAGTAAACGACCTCCGAATTAGGATTTGAAGGTTCCTGCAGGTTCGTATGATGATTTCGGACTTGGGCGTATGTCCGGATCGGGTTTTGGATAACCCGGGAGCGTTTCAGCATATATTGTAGAAGTCAACATTTTTGAAGGAATTTCCTAAGTTTGGCTTGAAGCGCATTTTAGTGATATTGATGTCCGTTTGGGATTTCGAGTCTGGGAATAACTTCGTATGGCGATTCTGGAGTAGGTAGCACGATCGGAAATGAATTTGTATGTCCGTAGGTTATTTTGAAGTCGTTTGGCTAAAGATAGAAATTTAAAGGTTTTTGAGAAATCCGACCGGAAGTGAAAATTTTGATATCGGGGTCGGAATGCGATTCCGGAAGTTGGAATAGGTCTGTAATGTCGAATATAACTTGTGTGCAAAAGTTGGGGTCAATCGGATGTGATTTGACGGGTTTCGGCATCGGAAGTGGAAGTTTAAAATTTCAAGTTCATAAAGTTTGAATTTTGGTGAGATTCATGATTTCGGCGTTGTTTAATGTGATTTGAAGTCTCGAGCAAGTTCGTGAGATGTTATGGGACTAAGTCGTGTGATTTGGACGGGTCCTGGGGGCCTCAGCTGTATTTCGGGATGAGTTCAGACCATTTTTCTCTGTTTTGCTGTTGCTATTTTCTGGTGTCACTGGTGTGCTATGCGATTGCTGAGAAGAAATTAGAGGGCTGGAATTTTGGCTTGTGCGATCTCACCTGGAAGTATGCAATCGCACAGAAGGAAAAGTTGAGGCTGCAGGGAATTGCCATATGCGACCGCTGGGGTTGTTGTGCGATCGCACAAGGGTGTGTTTAGAGGCTTCTTGGACTTGGCCTGTGTGAACGCGGGAGAGGGCATGCGAACGCACAGGAGGAAATCTGGGGCAGCATAGTTGGCCTATGCGATCGCAAAGCATTTCATGCGATCGCATAGAGGGTTTTCTGGGCAGTGTGATCTTTTAAACGGGATTTTGGCCATTTCCTTCATTTGTTTCATTAATGTGGGCGATTTTGAGGAGATTCAAGAGGGGTTTTCCACCAAGCATCACTAGTTTTGGCACGTTGTGCATCCATTGGAGTCGTCGGAAAGGCTTGGAAGCTGGTTATGGAATTTCGGAGCGAGGTAAGTCTCATTTCTAACTTTGTGAGGGGGAATTGTCCCCCTAGGTGAACTAAATGAATACATGCTATTAATTGCGGGGGATACGTACGCACGAGGTGATGAGAGCCCGTGCGTAGCTACTATTATGCCATGTCCGGGTAGTCTAGGACCCACTAGCATGCTTTACTTGTTGTACTGGTGACCTTGTCAATAAAATATCATGTGATGCTTTCAAATAGTATCCAAATCTCTGAGAAGGATAGAGCTTACTTTTCTTAATCACCTAGAAGGAGAATTGATTCTTCCTTGGATAATTGTGTTTCGGATAAACCTATCGAGTTTGGAACCCTGTCGTAATTGGCAAGTGAATCTCCAGAAAAGTTTTAAATATTATACTCATGTTTATTAAAAGGAGAATTTTATCACTTCATTGAACAACTAATTTTCCTGATAAAAATGTGGTTTATTGGTGTGAATATGTGTAACTTTGGGTGCCTGAGTCGCATTTATGATTCGCGAGCAGGATGACCCTGTATTTATGTATATTCATATGAGCACCTGAGTCGCAGGTATGATTCGCGAGCAGGTTAGACTTATTATTATTATGTTAACCGTGTCGCATGATTGATTCTCGAGCGAGAAAAATAGATGCATCTATGGTTCGGACCGTTCGACCCTCTGCAGTGCACAGTTTATGTTTATGTTGGTTCGGGCCGTCGACCCTCGGCATTGCTTGTGCATGATATTTACTGCGTATTTGTTGTGATTTATACATGTTTATCGCCTAAGGAAGTTTTAATGGCCAGTTATGAGGAAGGAGAATTTATGTGTAAAATGTGAAATAAGCCTGACGTTTCTTATCCCAGAGTATGATTTAAATTGTCAACTGAAATGACAGAGATTTAAAGTGTTAAATGTGGAAGGAGTTGATATTATTAATTCCTGATTTTAAGAAATTGTCTATGACATTCATGCTTAGTGTCACACCTGAATATATTAAATTGACCTCTAGCAAGTGTCTGATTCGACCTCTCATCACTACCTCTCTGAGATTAGGCGGGCGACTTACTGAGTACACGTTTTCGTACTCATGCTACACTTGTGAGTCTCCCTCGTATTGTATTCATTTTGTTTTAAATTCCATTGTCCAATTTGTATCACGGACAAACTTTGTAATGATTGTATAAATTCTTAGAAATTGCTCATGTACTTGTGTCACCGGGTTCTGGGATGTGTTTGGGATTTAACTAAATAAATGGAATAGTTTACCTGGCGTATTTATTTGATAAATTTTTATTTCGCTTTTATGACTTGTAAGTGAAAGGTAACAATTTCGAAAAATGTTAAAACCGAAAATTATTTCAACTAATTAATGATTGGCTTGCCTGACGGTGGTGCCCGGCACCATCACGACCTTAATAGATTTTGGGTCGTGATAAAATCTTCCCTCAATGCTATTCCAAATCATAGCATGCAATACATATCCCTCCTGAAAAAGACTGAACATCAAATTGTCAAAATCCAGCATGACTTCATTTGGGGCACAACTGCTCACAAAAAGAGAATTCACTATATTTCATGGGATGTTGTAACCCTCCCTAAAAATCTGGGGGGTTGGAATTCGTAAGGCAATCCAAAAAAATAAGGCTTCTTTAGCAGGCTTAGCATGGATATTATTCACCAACCCCTCAGCACTGTGGGCAAATACCCTAATCCAAAAATATAGTGTAAGAGCCAATGCCAAAACCACCACTTTCATTTGGAAAAATGTGTTAAAGGGATGGGAAACTATTACAAAAGGAATCACATGGGACGTTGTCAATGGGAAATCCATTCACTTTTACTATGAAAACTGGATTCCGAACACTCCTAATATCCGATCAACCATTCAAGGGCCACTTGATATTAAAGACACTAACCTAACTCTCTCCCAGATATGGATCCATTATCAGTAGAATTGGTCAAAACGCTCCTTTGAACTCCCAGGAAATATAAGAAAAAATATTTCATCCATTTCCCTTTCAAATAACCCAATGGCCATAGACACCCCTGTTTGGCCACAAAATCCAAATGGCAACTTCTCCACAAGTTTCTATTTATACACTACTACACAAACACCACCAGACACATATTGACTATGATTGGATTTGGAAACTAAGTATCCTAAACAAAATTAAGTTCTTCCTCTGGCAATGCAATAAAAATAGACTCCCCACAAAGTTCTACCTTCATCAAATTGGAGTCACTAATGGAACGCCTGCCCAATATGTCACGAGGTAGAAGAAACTATCAAGTATAGTTGCTCATACTTTTTGGAGTAGCATGGGAATTGATACTGACACCCTCCCAAATGACAAAATTATATTCTTTCGATAATGGACCTCCATATATCGATCAACCACAACTATATAAATTGGGAAAACGTATTTACTTTTGCATTATGGAACCTTTGGCTAAATAGAAACTATAATTGTTTTCACAACCTCTCCAAACCTCTAAACTACCTATTGGTTACCAAACGTACCATTGAGTTCAAACTTCTCGTCAAAAAAAACACAAGCCCCACACACAAAAAACCCATCCACATCAAGTGGTACCCACCACCACCTCAAACATACAAATTAAATACAGCTGGTTTTTTTTTTGCAGGCATAATGCAGGAGGTATTGGGGGACTTATTAGAAATACACAAGGCAACTTGGTAGTAGGCTTCACTAAAGTAGTCCAAGCCCATACCCCTACGCATGCAGAGTTACTAGCACTCCAAGCGGCGCTAAAACTCATAGATGATAGAAGATTAACTCCCTTGGAGATAGAAACTGATTCCATAGATATAATCCAGCTACTTGAGCATAATAGCTACCCAGCTTACACTAACGATGTCATTGAGTGTAGGTACTTATTTAAGAGATTGGGGAATCCAATGATCCGGCATAGTTTCCGTGAAGAAAATAAGGTGGCAAGCTTTTTTGAGTAAACTAGGCTCCAAACAACCAACTCTTGCTGGCATAAATATTTTGAACTCACACCCTAGGCCATGTCAAGACAACGATCCAAGAAGACAAAGATGGGCCACCTACTACTAAACTCATATCAAATTCCATATGTAACAAACTGACAATGTTTAGAAACTTATGTGTTATTCCTACTAATAGTACTAGTGATGTAATGGCACCTTAGCCATTTTATTAATAATATTATCCGTTTATCCAAAAAAAAAAGATGAACGTGAAAAAAATTTGAGAAAGAGGGGGTGGCGGAAAAGGAAATAGGAAAGATTGGGAGGGATAAGATTTACCAAAATTAATTAGACCCTCAAATCAAGAGATACATATTCCATTAGATATTTATTTGAAAATATTTATATAAAGTGTAATTAGGGCTCTTAAATTATCAGGAGGTGTAAAATTTCATATCTTAAATTTCATTGTCCTAAAAATCAAATACATGCTTTTAAGGTTCAATCAATAAACCAAGAACAATTAAAATCATTTAACGTGTAAATTTGAAAATAACAGGGAATAAAGCCATGTACTATAAAAATATAAGGGTTTTATTAGTGGAAATTTTTAAACAAAAATTAGTTGAGCTAAAAGGACTTCACTTTTTTTCTCCTCATTTAAGAACTCCTTTTTAGGCGCACATTAAATTATGCGCCTGTCATTTTAAGCTCTAGCGCGTCGTTCGGCGGTTTGAGGCCTTTAGCCACTTTACTTTAGGTATTATGACTTTTACACGTGGTCGAATTGAATTTCGGGAAGTTCGGAGTTGATTTGTAAATAAAATTCTCATTTCGAAAGCTTTAAGTTGGAAGAATTGACTAAGGTTTTATTTTTGAGTAAACGACCTCGGAATCGAGGTTTGAAGGTTCCAACAGGTTCATATGATGATTTTGGACTTGGGCGTATGTTTGGATCGGGTTTTGGATGACCCGGGAGCGTTTCGGCGCCTATTGTGGAAAGTTGATACTTTGAAAGAATTTCATGAAATTGGATTGAAGTGTAGTATTTCAATGTCATTAATGTCCTTTTGGGATTCCGAGCCTGGGAATAGCACCGTATGATGATTTCGGTCTTAGGAGCGCGTCCAGATATGGATTTGGAGGTCCATAGGTCATTTCGGGGTCATTTGGTGAAAGTTAGAAATTTGAAGGTTTTTGAGAAGTTTGACAGGGAGTGGACTTTTTGATATCCGGTTTGGATTCTGATTCCGAAAGTTGGAGTAGGTTCGTAATGTCAAATGTGACTTGCGTGCAAAATTTGAGGTCAGTCGAACTTGATTTGATAGGTTTCGGGATCGAACGTAGAAGTTGGAATTTCTTAGTTTCATTAAGCTTGAATCTGGGTGTAAATCGTGTTTTTAGAAAAGTTTGATGTGATTTGAGGCCTTGACTAAGTTCGTATGATGTTTTAGAACTCATTGGTATATTTGGTTGGGGTCCCGGGCCCTTGGGTGTGTTTGAGATCATTTTGGGCTAATTTGGAATTTGGATGCTGATTTTTTGATGTTTGGTGTTGTTATTCACGTTCGCAAGGATCCTCTCGCGTTCGCGAAGAAGGATTTGGCTTCTGGGATTTTGTTCTTCGCGTTCACGGATAAGGAAATCTCTGTTACACAGGTCTGACTTCATAGGCTTATATCTCGCAATCTATAATAAATTTGGAGATTACCCAAAAATAAAAGTTGTAGCCCTTTGTGTCTAGTTTTCGTAAGGGTAAAGAATTTAGCATTTAGATTTGTGTGCAAAAAGTTATGGCTGGTACACTACATGCTATCTGGGAAGATGAAGAAGAAATTTGTGTTGCACATGGCTGATTTTGGCAGATTATATCTCAAAATCTATAAGGAATTGGGAGATGACCAAAACATAAAAGTTGTAAATCTTGGTGTTTAGTCCACATAAAGTTAAACTATTTGTTATTTAGAGTTTTTTACGAAAAGTTATGGCCATTACACTAGAGCCTATCTATGAAGAGTTTGGAAATGGCTTTTGAGAATTTTATTCATCGCGAAAGCAATGGGGGACTCGCGAACGCGAAGAAGATTAGACCGGGTAGTGTCTAAGTTTGTAAAAGTGGAATTGGCTAATTTCATCTCATTTCCTCCATGGGAGCCGACCTAAGAGCAATTTTGGAGCTCCATCATCATCATCCATGTCAAGGTAAGTGATTCTCACATATTGCAAGTTAAATACTTGGATTTTATATATATATATATATATATATATATAAAATCCAAGTATTTAACTTGCAATATGTGAGAATCACTTACCTTGACATGGATGATGATGATGGAGCTCCAAAATTGCTCTTAGGTCGGCTCCCATGGAGGAAATGAGATGAAATTAGCCAATTCCACTTTTACAAACTTAGACACTACCCGGTCTAATCTTCTTCGCGTTCGCGAGTCCCCCATTGCTTTNATATCTATATATATATATATATTCTTTAACATGGAAAATTAGTGAAAATTTGGAGTTTTGGTAGAAACCCTAGAAATAGGTATTTTTGGATTTTGACCACGAATATGGGCATGAAATTGAGAATAAATTATATATTTGAGTTCGTGATGTTATGAGTAATATTTATCTTCAAAAAATTTCGGAATCCGGACATGTGGGCCCAAGGGTTGATTTTATAAACTTTTCGAGTGAAGTTGGAAATTATTATAAATTAGATTATAATAAGTATTGGAGTATATATATTTATGGATTTTCACATTTATTGACTAGTTTTGGAGCGTTGGGCATTGGTTTGAGTTGTTGGAAAGGATTGGGAGCCGGCTATGAAACTTCGGAGCGAGGTAATTCTCTTTTCTAATTTTGTAAGAGGGAATTAACCCCATAGGTGAATTGAGTTAATATCTGCTTCTATTCACGGGGGCTACGTACGCACGAGGTGTGAGAGTTCGAACATAGCTACTAATTATGCCTATGTCTGAAAGTTTTAGGTTTACACCATGCCTTGTTGATACCGTTATTTTATTATATTTATTATTTACCTTGAAAAGAATTGAGATTGAGTATGCTTATTAAATGCCTTGAAAAGAGTTGAAATTGAGGATTTTGAGAGTTGAAAATTTTCATTTGAAATTTGTATTTTTGAAAAATAATTGAAGAATATTATAATAACTTAATAAATCTATGTGCAACCGTGTCGTAAATATATCCCACGAGCGGAGTAAATTTTCACTACTCTCATAAGAGCGGGTCGTTCGCCTTTGCAGGTTAATAGATACATCTATGGCTCATGTCGTTCGACCCTCGGCAGTGCACAATTTATTTTTATATGTTGGATCGGGTCGTACGACCTCGGCATGACTTGCGCATAATAATTCTTTGGAACTAATAATAATTTACATTGCTTTATTGACTTGGGATATATATTGTTAAATGATGAAAAATGAATTTGAGAATTTTTATTAGTAAAGAGAATTGTTGATTATTTCCGATTATTGGAATTTCAGCTATGTTATATATTTCATGCTTAAACATAATATCGACATTTTATTGTTAGCCAATAGTAAGTGTCGGAGTCGACCCCTCGTCACTACTTCTTCGAGGTTAGACTGGATACTTACTGGGTACGGGTTGATTTACGTACTCATACTATACTTGTTGCACATTTTTGTGCAGGTGCATATATGTCTAGTGGCCTTGGGCGCAGAGGCGTGGTTGATGTTGCGACTTAGGTGAGTTGCATCCTATGTTACGATCTGCAGCCACCAGAGTCTCCTTCGGAGTCATGTATACATTTCCTGTCTAATTTGTATTCCGGAAGATACTGTATTTTATCTCACTCCCTAGTTGATGCTCATGCACTTGTGACATCGGGTTTTGGGGGCATTTTTGGGTTGTTTAGCATTGTAGTTGTAAAAATATTATCATTTACTCTGTGGATTTTATCACTTATCATCTAATTGATGGAAATTATGATTTCAAAAATACGAAAATGAGAACCAAGTTAATTATTTATTTTTCGCTTGCCTGAGAGCGGTGTTACACGCCATCACGACCTTTAATGAATTTTGGATCGTGACAACATGGTATCAGAGCACTAGGTTCACTTAGGTCTCACGATTCATGAGCGAGTCTAGTAGAGTCTTGTCGATCGGTACGGAGACGTCTGTAGTTATCTTTGAGAGGCTATAGGGCTGTTAGGAGAACTTCCCTTATTGATTCCTCATCGTGCAATTTGATTCTTTCGAGGCTTGTGCCTTTATTTCTTTCCTATTCAATTTTATGCGACGTGAAGCGCTTGTTACAGATCAGGAATCAAGGAATGGTCATGGTACTACAGATGTGGTGCAGGATGTTTCTACCTGTGTATTTAAGTGGGCTATTCATGTCGCCTTGCAGAAGGCCCTCCTGTCATTTCAGCTCAGTATCAGTATTACCTAAGGTTTTGAGATTTGGCATTGATTGTTATGATGATTCGTGCGTTGATATCACACAGTGTTGGTGTAATGGTAAGGTACTTTTTATGTGTCGAGGCGGTGAATGACTTGAAATGAGGTTTATTTCTCAGTGCATGATTCAGAGGTTCATCATTTTATTTACAGCGGAGGAAAGGTAATCAGACTATGAATGTTTGGGTTTGGGATAATGGAGTAATGAGACTTGGTATTTCGAGCATGGTGGAATTCTCAATTTTGATGTGGTGTCATCGTCCTTGTTGAACACGTTAAGGTTTGTCGGTGTTATGGTCTTCATCAATTTTTCTTCGGGGTTGGGTAGTGTGAAATGGTTCCAGAGAAGCGGTTGTCAGAGATAGTAGAGTGTAGCAATTTCGGAATCAAATGGGTATTTTTAATGTTGATGGCTCGAGAAGGATGATCTTCTAAGAGGCTTGGAGTTGGTGGCAATTTATTAGTTCAAGTGTCACAAAGATGGATTCGGATTTGAGGCAACAATTAGGCAGCGAATGACGAGGAAGGACATGTGAGAGGTGTTCTGCGGTAGTTGAATTTCTAGAAGGTCAAGTAGGAACAACAGAAGTCGGGGAGTTGCTTAAAGGAGAGGGTTTAACCAACGTGAGAGAGTGGTAGAGTAACATATGGGTTCTGTGGTAGGATGGCCACACGCCTTGAGGAAAGTTTGGAGCCATTTGGGAATTCATGGTGGACAGGGACTAGGTCCACGGATTTTATTTGGATGCAACAGGACTTCGAGTTTGGAATGCATTGTTGGACTTTTAGTTGATGTCAATTGGGAAGAAGGAATCTCGGTGGGTCCCAGGGTTATATAATTGTAGCTTCAAGCTAAGTGGGAGAGCCCCGCCGTCTATAATTGGATTGTGTAGTTGTTTACTTGTGCGGTTTCTGGTTATCGGTGCATTGATGGGTTATTACGAGTAAGGAAAGTAAAACGTCAGTGATAATGCGAGCAAAGGATTTGAGGAAGGTGTGCTATAATTGGCCTTATCAATTCATGTTCAGGCTTTGGGAAGACTCAGAGTCTATGCTTCGTGTGGATGTGATGTAAAAGGAAAGGAATTCAATCGATTACTTCTTTGAGGGGTGTTCATGTGCTAGCAGGGCCTTGGAGTTTGATTATATTCGGGAAAATTCTGGGTGGGTGACTCTCAACAATGGTCCTAGTAGGGTCAAAATTAAAGTGCGGTGCCTAAGGATTTTGAGTCCGTGGTATGGTTAAGTATCGGGCTTCTGGAGTGGATATTGAAAAGTCTTGGAGTGTTCTATATTATCATCGGTATGTGGTGTAGCATTGGAGGAATGAAAGAAAATAACTTCAGACTCGTGGAGGAATTATCAGAATGGGTGTACCAGTTGAAGATGCGAATGTGCGCTCAAGGAGGGTATGAGTTAGTTCGTGGGTGTTCAGGAAACGTGGTCTCGTGAAATAGGGTCACTCAGGATGAGTGCGGATTGGGTTCGTTATATTTTGAATGGAGATATTATTATTTCTAAGGCAAGACCAGAGTAAATTAGAAGAAGTTGGTTCGCTTTGAAATGGTTGAATCGGCATGATGGCAGCAATGATCAGTACGTGCGAGGCTTGATGACCCGCCGTAATTGATTTTATCTGGAGGCATTCAAGTATTGTGGCCTATTATGTGGATGGATCCTAGAAGAGTTATGGTGGTTTAGACCACTACTAGAGGATGGTATATTCTGCGGTTATGGGAATTCAGTCACGTCTTGCTATGGTTCTCCTGAAAATGAGTTAAGTGAAATGTTATTATATGATGGAATGTTTATTCTATTTAGTGGTTCAAGGGTTATTGTGAAATTCTTGTACTGTCGCGTATTGACATGTTAGGTGCAGTGAGCGGCATGAGAATTGGAAGTTGAGGAGCAAGGTTGCCGTTTGGTGTTGGCAAGAATATCATGAGCTCGAGTGAGCAAGAAAGGATTCAGATTGTTAGAGTAAGCTGGTATTGTCTTTAGCGTCACCTAATATCGGTGTCCTGTGCAAGAGGCTTTGCGTAATGATTGCGGATTCTTGATTTGCTTTACGGTGTTAGTGTGGCCAGTGGTATGCATGTGCAAACTTGTTACCTGGTGCGGAAGGTCGTGAGAGCGTATCCCACGGGAAGATTGTATAAGTTTGACATGTCGTCACTTGATTGATTGAAGATTGAAACCAAGTGTGGAGAGTTTTGGCACTATCGCTAATCTGAGAGTTTAGGCCTGAAAGGTGCTCTATTCAGTTGGTTGTGAATTGTGGAAGTTTGGTACGGATTCGACAATTGTTCTTATGTGTCATGAATAGGTCATTGTGGGACCTTGAGATTTTATTTTCTCAAGCACGGTATGATCAGAATCGGATGAGGTCCGTTGATGGGTCCAAATATGGATGTGTACTCTACACCAGCCTGGTGTGTTCATTCAGCATGGCACTCCTTATGGAGGAGTATTCAGACGTTGGATACTATTTCGTCGTCGGCTATTTCATGTAATACTCTATTGTGTCGTGTGGGTTATGAGACGACATGATTAATTTCACATGTGTTGAGATTTCGCATAGCGATGGTGTTATGTAAGCAGGATGGCTCTCGAGATGCAGATCATATATCGCACCTTACTCGTGTTTGAGTTTTGTTGTGTACGACGTTATGTGTCTCCCCATGGATAGTATTACGCACTTGGCGTGCTTGTGGTTGATATTCGGGTATTTTGTAGTTATGAGCATTTTGAGCTCGGTAAGTATTTCCTTATAAATTATTATATGTGGATCGGGTGGCACACCGCCACGGGTATGTTGTTTGGATCGGGTGGCATGCCGCCACGGGTATCATGACTGGACTGGGTTACACGATGCAATGGTATCATGTGTGGATCGGGTTGCACGCTGCGACAATATGATGTTGAGTACAATTTCCTATATCTATTCTTGTGTGTTTTGCTTCTCATTTATGAGGAAGGCTCATAACATCTTTTCGCTTATTAAATTAGTTACGCGGGTTGAGAAGTTCTTTCCAGAGCTCATTTCTCCTTATGTATCATATTCAAGGTTGTGGCTTGTTAGCACTCTATGGCATCATATGAGACTTTTTGCAGTGTTTGAGGTGGCTTATAGCCTAAGCACTTGTACTGGGTGAGACGAGATTATTGGACATAGGGTCAACACGAACGGATTATATAAGGCATATTAAAGAGCAAATATCATTATTTGGTTCAAAATGAGGTAATGGTTCTTGTCAAGAGGAGAGACTCAATGATTTGTTGACTCGGCAGTTGGTTATGAATTTCTAAACCTCTTTTCCGCCGTGGAAGTATTGCAAGAGTTGGAGCAGGACTTATATGTGCCATGAGGTGTGTTGTGGGTATTAGATTCGTGGAATTGTGGCTATTAATGTCATAGAATGTTATTTTGGTCATGTGATTTATGCGGTGCATGGTGTGAATTTAGAACATGTATGCAATCATATTTTGGTAAAGTGAGTAATGACTGATACGATGTTTGTATGTTGAGAGCATGTCTGATAGAGGATTTTGGATGTTGGAATTTGGCCTAAGGCTTTTTGACTAAATAAAAAAAAAGATAATCTTCAGACTGGCTCAAGCTAATTGAGCTCAACTGGATTATGGTAGCAGGGTTAGGTGCACGAGGTGTTAAACAATGATTTCGGACAACTCCAGAGTTGTTCTTAGCACGTTCGAGGATGAACGTATGTTTAAGTGGGAGAGAATGTAACGACTCGACCGGTCGTTTTGAGATCTAGTGCGTCGTTCGGTGATTTGAGTCCTTGATTAGCTTCACTTCAGGTATTATGACTTGTCAGCGTGGTCGGAATTGAATTTCGGGAAGTTCGAAGTTGATTTGAAAATAAAATTCTCATTTCAAAAGCTTTAAGTTGGAAGAATTGATTAAGGTTTGATTTTTTAGTAAACGACATCGGAATCAGGATTTGAAGGTTCCAACAGGTTCCTTGAAGATGCTGCTTGACACCAATAACCATAGGAGCACACTGATGCCAAGAGTTGTACAATCCAGGCCTCTTACCACGAAACACTACATAACCTTTTGAAGAGTTATTCCTTTTCCAGTGGTCCATTCCTTAATCTAACAATAAGAAAAGATAAGAGATGAAGAAGGAGAAAACAAATTAAAGATAGAAATGTCAGTGGGGATTGTAAAAGCTTCTTGGTTGAAGCACTCTATATTTAAGTGTTAGGGTTAGAAAGTATATAGTATTTTTTTAGTTTAGTGATATAGTAATATAGAAATTGAAATATAATACTTTAATCGTATTTTTTTTAGTATACTATGCGTGTATTTTAGTGTATTTCGTTTAAATGGTATAATGCATGTATATGAGTATAAATTGCTTTATCAAAAATAGTGTAGCATGCATGCTAAAGAAGCATGGGGAAGGTAAGATCATTAAACTAATGAGAGAGAATTAGAGGGAAAATAATAAAAAATACTAAAGAGTATATCTGGAAAACAAAAATGCCTAAATATCAATTATGCCCTTAAAAGTCATGCGGAGTTACTATAATGCTCAAATACGACGAATTACATCTTGAAAATCCAAATTTTCACAAAGGTTGTAGTAGGGAGTAATATAATCGCCGTTTATTTAGTTTCATATATTAAGGTCATACGTATCGGCTAATGGCAACTAAGTAATTCCACCGACTAAGGTTGTTGTAGTCATATGACCTATGATAATTACATCGTTGCGATTCATAGTATTATAATAGCCGTTTATATAGTTTCATTCATTAAGGTCATACGTATCGGCCAATGGCAACTAAGTAATTCACCGACTAAGATTGTAGTAGTCATATGACCTATGATAATTACATCGTTGCGACTCATAGTAATATAATAGCCGTTTATATAATTTCGTACATTAAGGTCATATGTATCGGCCAATGGCAACTAACTAATTCCACCGAGTAAGGTTGTAGTAGTAATATGACCTATGATAATTACATCGTTGCGATTCATAGTAATATAATCGCCGTTTATATAGTTTCATACGTTAAGGTCATACGTATCGGCCAATGGCAACTATGTAATTCCACCGAGTAAGGTTATAGTAGTCATATGACCTATGATAATTAGATTGATCATTGCGATTCAAAGTAATATAATAGTCGTTTATATAGTTTCATACGTTAAGGTCATACGTATCGGCCAATGGCAACTAAGTAATTCCACCGACTAAGGTTGTAGTATCATATGACCTATGATAATTATATTGTTGCGATTCATAGTAATATAATAGTCGTTTATATAGTTTCATACATTAAGGTCATACGTATCGGCCAATGGCAACTAAGTAATTCCACCGACTAAGGTTGTAGTATCATATGACCTATGATAATTATATTGTTGCGATTCATAGTAATATAATAGTCGTTTATATAGTTTCATACATTAAGGTCATACGTATCGGCCAATGGCAACTAAGTAATTCCACTGACTAATGTTGTAGTAATCATATGACCTATGATAAATACATCGTTGCGATTCATAGTAATATAATAGTCCTTTATATAGTTTCATTCATTAAGGTCATACGTATCGTCCAATGGCAACTAAGTAATTCCACCGACTAAGGTTGTAGTAGTCATATGACCTATGATAATTACATTGATCGTTGCGATTCAAAGTAATATAATAGCCGTTTATATAGTTTCATACGTTAAGGTCATACGTATCGGCCTATGACAACTAAGTAATTCCACCGACTAAGGTTGTAGTAGTCATATGACATATGATAATTACATCGTTGCGATTCATATTAATATAATAGCCGTTTATATAGTTTCATACGTTAAGGTCATACGTATCGGCCAATGGCAACTAAGTAATTCCACCGACTAAGGTTCTAGTAGTCATATGACTTATGATAGTTACATCGTTGCGATTCATAGTAACATAATAGCCGTTTATATAGTTTCATACATTAAGGTCATACGTATCGGTCAATAGCAACTAAGTAATTCCACTGACTAAGGTTCTAGTAGTCATATGACCTTTGAAAAATACTAAAGAGTATATCTGGAAAACAAAAATACCTAAATATCAATTATGCCCTTAAAGCCATGCGGAGTTACTATAATACTCAAATACGACGAATTACATCTTGAAAATCCTAATTATAGATTTCATTCCGCTCTCTTTCTTTTTTACATATTTGACTTTTGCACATCATCGAAAATGTCAAAAACCTTTTGATTTCAACTGATCATTAATGGATACTTATCCTTAATTTTATCGTGATCGTACATAATGAATACTTGGATTTTACTTCATATTAGCAATTTAATTTGCTTATTCAAAGTTTCTTTTCTTCAGTATTAATGGACATTTTAAATCCTAAAAAGGTGAGATAAAATTTATCATCGCATAAGTGTCGCGTTTTCCTACATGCATTAAAGTAGAAATCAAGCAAAATTTAATAATTACTCATTTTTACATGCAAAAAAAAACACTTACATAGAAAAGCCTAAAGGGTAAACATGACATGGACTGATCTTATATGAGGTTACAAATTAAATATTATCCAGAAATTAATATCAAAAAATCCATAGAATAACAAAAAATATATATATATTTTAGTACTCCTTCATGATTATTCAATGTGTTGTACTAAATGATTGTGAAGGAATACGTTATTCTAAACACATTAGATAGCGTATAAAACGTAAACCGAGAACTTACTTGTTCTTCGTGAAGCGGAAGCGAAAACGGATGAACCGCGGTTAGAATTACTGGTCGGCGGTGGTTGTCACGGTGTGTTGGATCAACCCCCAATTCCACAGTCTAAACTTAGTTCAATTGAGAGAGGAAGAAAGGCGTAGAAAAATGCTGCTAAGCTTATTTTTAATGTACACACTAAGTGTACTTATATAGGGAATATTTAGGGTTAACTAATAACCCTATTGGGCCTTAGAGCACCCCTTATGGGTGGACCCAATATTTCCTACATCTCCCACTCACACATAATGGGAGTGCTCATCTAGCCTGAGAAACGTATTCTCAGTTCATCTCCTCAATCAATCATACAGGGAAGTAGACCGTGCGACCAGCATACTGTGAGAGCTAAGTGCTATACATCTGTTAGGAGTATATAGCCTCTCGGCGAGCATAAACCTGCAAGTAGATCATAAAGTATGCAGTACCCTAGATCATATAAATCACATTTGATATACTCTCAAAATCTCATATATCATTATTTCTTGTATTCACAATCATAACTCATAAGTTATAATTGGTGCACCAGTGAATACAATAAATGAGATTACATCAATGATCTTCCTCTTCTCACGATTCCCTTAACATTAGTATGACTGCTTTTCTAGATATGCTCCGCTAGACCGAATCTGTGTGCATGGTCTTTTGGAAACACACTAAGATAGCTAACATCACACTAAGTCTCAAGTATCTGATCGGAGTCTCTAAGGGTACAGAATCTCGAGCTATCATAAAAGCTCTGGGTCTCACACAACAATAAGTTGAGAATGGACTTATGTTAACCCAATTGGTCGACATTAGCACACATGATATGAAACATGTGCTACAACATTTTCTCCCTTTTCCCAAGGAGCGTATGTCTTTATCTCATAAAGAATGTTGTACAGATGATATTTAGACACCATAAGTATCTAAATTTGAGTTCTTTGATCTACAATATCATTTTAACTCACATCTGGCTCACAAAGTAGACTAGGTGAACGTTTTTCACCCTAATGACCTTATGTCATTGTTTAAGCGACATTCTAATTTTAAGCGAGTAGCTCTCAAATTACCCTTCTGATAATTTTGCTTAAAATCATGTCTCATCTCCTCACATCACTAATATAAGGAGGTGGTTGCCTGTGTGAGAAGGCCAACCTCTTGTCTACCCGACATACTTATTAAAAAAAATAAGGAATGTACATAACATTCAACAATTAAAATATGTATGTATGTAAATCAACTTTATTGATAATCAAAGAACATCAGTTTGTGAACACGGGAAAATAAATAACAAAACAAAGTAAATCAGAGTCTACGCAAGCCTTGAGACCTAGTGTGTCTCACAAATGCATCTCTATACAAAGGCTTGGTCAATGGATCTGCTAACATATCTTTTGTAGACACATACTTCACATTCACTACCTTGCGCCTAACCATGTCCCTCGCATAGTTATACTTGATATCTATATGTTTGGTTTTACAATGAAACTTTGGGTCCTTGGTGGAGGATATTGCAGCCTCACTGTCACAGTAGACTAATACTGGTTCAGTATTTTCAGTGATATCCAACAAGTGATCCAAGAACTTTTTCAACCAAACAGCTTCTTGAGCTGCTGACGCGAGAGCCACGTATTCGGCTTCCATCGTAGATAGTGATACACATGATTGTTTCTTACTACTCCATGATATGACGCCATCACTGAGTAAGAAAACATATCCTGAGGTAGACTTCCTCTCGTCTAGGTCACCTCCATGATCAGCATCACTGTATCCAACTAATCGCAGATCCTTGCCGCCTTGATAACAAAGGGCATAATCAGCAGTTCCCTTCAGATATCTCATGATCCTCTTTACTGCTTGCCAATGTGCTAAACCTGGGTCGGTTTGATATCTACTTACCAAATCAACTGCTTGACAGATATCAGGTCTAGTACACACCATAGCATACATTAGACTTCCGACCGCGCTCATATAAGGAACTCGGCTCATTCTTTCTATCTCTTCAGGAGTCTTAGGACACATTTGACTTCCCAAGGTATGGCCTT